>CAUYSK010043610.1:0-26598 GCA_963575035.1 Avahi laniger | reverse complement strand
CCCAAGCAAGGCCCTATGGAAGCAATGCATGGCTCAGTGCCTTTCTAGGATCTGGTTCCAGAAGGCTGCCACAGATGTTTTACCAAGATACACAAATAATGATCATTCAAATGAGAATTAATACATATCAAACAAACAAGTGTATATGTAAATATAAAACAGTGGGTATTATAAGAGATACTGATACTTTTCTTTGAGACAAAATATTCTCTTCCTATAGGTAAATGCAAATGAAAAATCACATTACAATCAGATTTCCTAAAGAGATTAAATTCAATTCAGAATAGGGAGACTTAGGTGAATCATATTGATGTTTATTGTCATTAATTTATTCCAATCTCATGCATCCACTTGTAGTTGAAGAACATACCTGTTCATGTGTGCTTTTTACCTGGGTAATGCTAACGTGTTGACAAATTAAAATTCTGTGAGAGTTGCCCTCCAGACTCTTCCCTTTCTAACATATTTCTTTTTCTTTCTCATTATAAACACTCAATTGGCAAGTTATTTGTGTTAAATGTTGCAGGTTGTCTACTGAACAAACTTTCCCGTATTCTTACTTTCTGTCAGAACTCTCTGACTGTATTTAGAAATTCTCCCCCACACTACCCAGGCATGAGTAGCTGACTGCAGTCCTAGCTCAAACAAGGCTTAGTTTACTTTTAGTGTATTACTTTACCTATTTCTAATGATCAGTTTAAACATGGTTATGTTATTTAACTCCGACCTATGAAATGCATGATGAAATATATACCCTCATAATATTCTGAAATTAAAAAAATAAAATAGTCAAAAAAAAAAAGACAAATATGTCGAGTAATTTTTGGTAAAGTTTCTTGTCCCCTAAGTAGAAACCACAGATGAAAAGGTTTTATTCTCCTTGTGAGTATTGCTGAATTTGTATATCCTAGGTAAACCCGCTCAAGCAATTGTCTTACTAAGCCATTTTCTTACTAGCCTAAACATAGAGCCAATACTGGTGCCAATGGAGAAATGAAAATAACTTAGACTGATGACATAATTCAGTTAGTGAATCCACCAACCCTAACTCCTCCATACTACTGCATGCCCAGGTAAATGAGACGTAAACTAGTCCTTAACTGTGAGCCAATTCAAAGTGGTGTTTATATTACAGCTGAAAATACTGGTTAACAATTAGAGAATTGTAAGATATTCTTAGGACATCTCTCTTCATGTTTTCTTGTTTGTTTTTACTTAAGGAGAAGAAATATAGCTGAGATTTCTTACTTTTCCTCTGACTACATTTTCTTCCTGTTTACCAGGGCTCAGTCATCGACCCATTTTCCTTTCCTGTTCACACTCTTCTATAGTTAATCTGGTCTGATCCTATGTCTTTGATTCTATCCATATGTCCAAAACTTTCAAATTTATTTCTCTAACTAGACCACTGTAAAGGCTCCTGACTTCCTTAGCCAGCTAGCTACCTGACATAGCTATTTGTATGTTTGACAGTTATCTCAAAGTGATCACACACAGTATATCGACCCTTACTTTCTGAGTTCTCCAAAAGTTTCCTATATCAGCAAATGGCACCTTTCTTGATTTATAATCTAGGAATAGCTCTATCTGCAAACATAGCGTGAACCATCTTAACACTCTTTAACTCCACAATCTTGAAATACTACAATCTTTACACAACCATCAAATCTCAGTTCTACAGCAATAGGTTTTAAAAACAAAATCAGATTGTCATTCCCCAGATGAAAAGTTTCAATGACTTTTTATTGTTTTGAAAATAAAATTGACCTGCTTACAATATCAAGGAAAATTCTTCATTATCTGGTTTTGCCCATCTCTCTGACTTCAATTAACACATGTTCATCTTTCCTAAGCCTCTGGATTTTCTCTACATCCCTAATATCTTCCATGCCCTAAAGTTTTGCTGTTTATAACTACTTTTATGTCAATATGCGAAGAACATTTTACTCCCAGGTCTTACCTATCAGGCTTGTTCATGTCATTCCAATCTCAGTTCAATCATTATCTTCTAAAAAGCTTTTCCCCCACTGCTTAATCTAAATCATTTCCCTTCCTAATGCTCTGTAACATCATCCTCACAACTTTGTAAATCGTTTCAAATGTTATGGAGTTGGAAGGCAAGTGTTTTTATTACAACCTTAACGGACAATGCTTGTTCCAAATATCAACCCACTCACATTGCATTCCCATGTTTCCTAAAATCTTCCTGCTTTATTTTTCTCGATTTAACTTCCTGACATCTGACATAGCAAACAAGTCTTGTTCATTGTGGATCTTCTAATACAAGACTTCAAGCTACTTGAGGGCTGGAATTTTTGTTGTTGTTTTATTCACTGTTGTATTACCACTGTCCAGAGGGTGTCTAGAACAATGATTAATGGTAATAACAACATTTATCATAAGATTTCTATAAAGACTGAATGAGTTAACATTAGACCAGTGCTTGCCATATGCTAATTACTCAGTGTGTATTGAATATTATTTTATTAGTCATTCATTCCATTTAGCCTACATGAAAAGACTTCCAGCTCTTTCACTTAGTTAGGAGGAGATCTGGACCCACTGACAATGGTAAGAGAGACATTTAGGAAGCTCAGCTTCCCCTACCCATATGTTGACACAAACCACTGATACAAGGCAAATTCTGACAATCGCCCACCAATCAGATTGTAATTCTTGCCTTTGTTATGGTCAAGTGCTTTCACTGCTCAAACACCTCTTTTCTCCTTTCTGGTATTTCCTTTTGTTTATACTCACGCATCAATGCATACTTATAGTTGATGTATACTTATACATCAATGGTTGGTACAGTGGTCTAAGAAATTCTCCCTTACTCTCAGAATCTATCTCTTTTTCTCTCTTTCTCTATTGCTCTTCCCTTTCTCACTCCTCTCTTCTATCTATTTTAACCTTTTATATAGTTAGTGAGAATATGTACCTTCTCATATTTTAGAATGGGCTAAAGAAAAAGACAAAGAAAAAAACAGTTTCTTTTCCCTTTTCCCTCCAGCTTGGTCATGTCTTCCAATTCAGTCTATCAAATCTCTTTACCCTGCATACCAGAACACAAGCATGACAACAATGAAAAGCAACCTCCATTTACCTTTGCTGTTTTTCCTACTGTGTAGATTTTTTGGCAGAAATCTTTGGAACAGTTTGAATCTCATCTGTTTTGGAGGAGAGCCCCCTGGTCCTTTGACATGATATTATCCAATAGTTCCCAAAACTTTACCATCTTTTCCCCAAAACCTTACCACCTTTTTTTACAATAGTAATAACACTTTGTTAAATAAATAAACTACTTTTTCTGTAATAAACAAACTTTTTATTTCCCCTTCTCTGATTCAACCCAACTGGCCAAGGGACAAAGATGAATTTTATCCTGTCTCTCTTCTCTATATTTCATTCCTCTGCTCACAAATCTTCAGTAACTTTCCATTTCCCACAGGATAACCTCCTGCATCTTTGACATTTATTACCATGTATCTATGCACACTCTAATCCTTACTAACATTTCCAGCTTTTTCCCCTCAGTTTATATAAAAGCACTCCTGTTCCAATCACAGCAATCTTTCAGCTATAAACCAATAGACCTTGTGCTATCTTTTTGTGTGTCTTCAGATATCTTTTCTCCACCTAGATACCAATTCATCCTTATCTATCTAAACTCCCAGCTGAAATGCTATTTCTCCATTTCTGAGCAATATAGCCTTACATGATTTCTCTTTTCTCTGAATTTGATTTATACTAACATCCTATACCAGCTGTATGACATTTTTCCATGCTAACTGTTTTTTATCTGAGTTTTTTGGTTGACATTTTGTTAATAGAAACTATTTTAAAATGATACTTTACAATACATAGCACAAAATTTTCCCAAAAAAGGTAGGT
Source organism: Avahi laniger (assembly GCA_963575035.1). Lineage (NCBI taxonomy): Eukaryota > Metazoa > Chordata > Mammalia > Primates > Indriidae > Avahi > Avahi laniger. The sequence continues at coordinate 22,707 of CAUYSK010043610.1, read as the reverse complement.
TTCAAAATTAATTACTGACAGTATATTTAAGTGAAAAGTTTAATCAGCCACTGTCATTGTAAAACAAGTTATCAAATAAATAGTATTAACCTTAAAATGATAGTCTAATTCTAAGGAAAATGTGACAAAAAATCAAGTATATTCAGTATTCTTTTTCTTTTAACTCTATTTTTAAAAAATTTTTCCAATATGGTTAATTTGGTATTCTTGTTATACATCCAAGAGTCAAAATAAGTACTTTAAGAGAGAAACTATACAACTGAAATTCATAGGAAAAACAATGAAACTTTAAATAAAATATAATTTTAATAAAAAATATTAGGGCTGGGTTTTCACCCCAAATGTCCCCACTGCCTTTCCAATGGTTCACCACGAAGAAAATAAATGCAATGACTGTATTATGTATATGTGCTGTTTTTATTAAAACTCTTAGACCAGTAGTTAAGGTTAGTATAGCAGACATATTTTGGAGTGGCTGCCCAATTTAAAACAACCTGTCTTGTCACCAAAGATAGGACATATAAGTGATCCTCAAACAAAAACTATTTTTTTTGTGCCATGGGCTCTTCACATTCATGACTTGGGTTTTAATTGATGATATTTAGATTCTCTCCACCAGAAATTTTGAATTATTCTTCACAGACAAGTAGATTGCAAAAGTTGTTGCAGCTGAGGATTTCTAAACTTGGAAATATCTGTTTTTTCTTTTTCCTCCCATGTATATGAAGAGGCAGTGAAAACAGAAGAAAGAGAAGCTGCTGAGAGCTATTGCTAAGTGTGAGGGTGAGTGTAGAAAAAGGGGGCGGCAATGGCTGGCTAAAGGGTGCCACTGTCCTGCAGACCTTAAAATAGCCCTGTATGCTTGTGGCAAAATCCATTTGCTTGATCCAGTTCAAGCGACTTCCTGTTATCTGCAATCAAATGTGTTTTCAGCTAAGCCAAAACTATTTTGAAATACTCCTAAGGATAATTATGTAAAATATTAGGACAATATCACTAGCGTCCCAAAGGGCTGGCAGGAAAGTCACAAGCAAGAAACTGTGACAGTGTAAACCTTAATTTTATACAACTAAGTATTAGAATACATGGAAGCTTATGAAAAATCTATTGTAATATTTGTAACAAGTAATAGCAATTATAGGAAATCCAGAACAACCCAAACTCACAGGGAGAGACTGTACGTAGTACTCTGGGAAACAGTTAAAATAATATTTTACCATATTGATAAGACACATCCATTAAGTTCATTAGAGAACTATGAATCTGAGCTTTTTTTAGGAAGATGTTGAACCTATATTATCATGTGGTGCTATTTATGCTGTGCCTTTCACTTTTTGGAGAGATAAATTTTTGATGCCACCATTCTAGTTTTCTTTTGCCTCACCTGTTATGGTTTGAATTAATCAAACTTCACTTTCCTTATACTTTGTATAAACAACATAATGTTAGAAATGAAGATAAGTGCTCTTCTTGGTTTATACAAAAAAATCTAATTGAATGAATTATAGATCCTTTTTTATATTGTACAAATCTGAATTATATATGATTTCTATATATATAATATATATAAAATATTAATATATAGATGGCTTACATCATTTCTTTGAGGTAGTATCCTATAGTTCCCCAAAATACAAAAGAAGGGATTGAAGTACAGGAAGTTTAAATATACTTGCTCAGGACTACAAAGCCAATGGTTGAGCAGCAAGGATATTAACAAGGTCAGTAAAATATACTCACTGCTTTTCTATCATGAATCCAAAATCATGTAATCTAGCCCTCAGCTCCAGATTCTCTGGGACATTGGTAGCAATATAAACTCTCTAGCTATTAACGCTAACACTAATTCAAAGTACACTTTTTGGAGAAATAATGGGTTGTGCTAAGAAAACAGACACACACACACACACACAAACACCATTCATGCGCACATGTATTTTCCAAATTATAAAACTCACTTAAAATGAGAGTTATAAAAACACTTGCAAATATTACAGTATTTGAGGGAGGAAAAAATAGAGAACAAGCCTCAAATTCAATAAATTGTGCAACTGAAAAAATAAGGCTATGCATGCCACCAAGGGAGAAGATAATTACTTTTTTTTTCTTTAAATATGCACAGAGGGGTAAGGTGATATAAGAAAATGAAAAAAGAAAACATTACCACATAGTTTGGTATTTAATCATTACTTTTATGTGTTTATTAATAAGACTAAAATGATTTTTTTAGTGTTTTTTCCTCATTCTAATAGCATACTTAATCAAAATGCTATAATAAGTTGGATGGAAAGGTGTTTCTATTACATTAGGTTTATATACATTTTTCCCTTGACTAATTATCATAAAATATGATATGACATATGTTATTTACATCATTTAATTTTGGAATGGTTTCAGATAGCTGGGAAATGTACTTTGCAGAAATGGTATCTCAAAGCATTAAATGAGCTTTGGGCAAAAGAAACTACTTTCAAGATAAAGTGTAGCTGGCTCTGATTGCTTAGTTCTAAGAGCTTTAACTAAATTAGCAGGTTTTCACTGGCAGGTACCAACACCCATCCCATTTCATACCTACATATTTGACATCTATTTGAATGTATACACACAGTGTAGTCTTACATACTTCTATTAATGATAAAAATGTTTCAACTTACAGTTATCCCCTTGGTTATCTTTTTTAAAAAAAGAACATGGATATTAATATTTTCTAATTTTAGCATTTATAAATATATCATGGTTTTATTTAAAAATTTATAACTTATATTCCATACTAAAAATGTAAATGAGGTCATTTTCAAACATATGAACAACCTAAAAAGTTCAAAGGAAGAAAGCAAATCATATATAACAAATCATACTTTGGTAAATAATATAAATTATTATTATATTTCATTTATTTTTGCGATCTGTTTTACTTGGTTTTATATATAAATTCAATTTAAAATGTTGACTTTTCTCTTAAAGTAAGTTCTCCTGTGCATTTGAATAATGTTATCTATCTCAATTAAAGAGTATATAATGTCTATTTTAATGTATCATAGTTAGCACTTCAGCCATGAATAAACACGTTTTGAATATATTGCTACTATAAATATGGCTACAATGAATATCATTGTATATAAATTTTCATTACATTAAATTTTCCTGTTTGAATCATTGAGCCAAAAGTTGGTGGCATTTTAAATGCTACTCATAGGTATCAAAGCCAGAGAAACCGTGGTTTTAATTTCTTTATAACATGTGGCTTCATACTATCCTTTTCTTTCTTATCACTGGTCTTATAGTAGAGAAAATCTCATTTTAATATTCTATTACACTCTGCCTAAGAAAATAAATTTAAACAAAAACAAGACAGGCTCATTTCAAGAATATCTTTCACATCCAAGTATCCAAATAGAGTGTCTTTGCTGCTATAACATTTTTCTTCAGCAGGGTCCCATTTGAACTAACCATGCATCTGGACTCTCATTTTGGATGCACCACTGTGAGTTGGCCTTATTACAATCTAATCACACCCCACCCACATTACACAGCAGAGTGATTCAAGAAGATACAACATTAAGCCTACTAAATATGTATAAATCCCTTCAATTAAAACTCTGCAGGATTGTTTTCATGTTGAACATACAGACTAATTGTTAATGTCCCTTAACTGTGCTAATGTAATCATTTGTGCCAATTAAATTCTTCTTTATAAGTTTTTCTCTGAAATTTTCACTGTGCAATAACTAATAGGAAAGAAATGTCTTCTATATTGAAATGATAGTTAAGTTTTAACTATGATTTCACTCTCGTTTCAACATTTACCATGTTTTTAATATCAATTTTTAGTCATTTCTGTATACTATCTTCCATCTATAGACAGACATTCAGCTCATTGAAGGAAATAATGGTGTATTTATCTCTTCGAATCATCATCAACGTCATTCATGATAACAGAAACAATAACAAAAATCAAAAACAAAGGCATCACATTGAGGGGGTCCTTAAAAATTTATGGATTTGATGGGAAAAATCAATATTTTTGAAAATTTATTAAAACTGTAGGTTTTTTCATTATGACATGAAATATTTTATTCATTTACTCTAGGCCCTAATCTGATATTGAATGAATCCATTCTTTTGAAAATGAAAAATCAGAAGGTTTGCTTGAATTTCACATTCTCTGCTGCCATATATTTGATGTTAGAGTATGGTTTCTTCTAAGTTAAAATTAGTAATAAGTTTATTATGGGGGATTTTTTGATTCTATTAATATATTAAAACAATTAGTCTCCAAAAATACATACAAGTTCAGGAAAACTATAGTTCTTTGGAAAATAATATGGTCTTTCTTCAGTTTTTAATTGACTCCATAACATTGACGTATTAAAGGCAAATCCGTTCTCAATAAAATAACTTGGACGCTGTCCTAAAATATGCTGAAGTGGCAGTGAATCTCTAGACATGTTAACAGATAGTCTCTTGCAAATAAATGTATCTCAGAAGACACTGGGTATTGAAATGGAAATTATTGCCAAGGTCTATTTCCTCACTTTGTCATTTAAGTAGATTATTCACTCAGTATTTCATTTACAAAGCTGATATGTATTTGCAGTTCACTCTGTACTAGACACTGTGGTGAGTATCGGAGATAGGAATTTAGGTCTAACACACAGGGCCCATGCCTTTGCAGCACACTTAGTCATCACGAACACATGTACACAGAGGCACACACTTTACCAAACCCACATAAATGTAAAATAACAACTCATCTAAAATCTCTGCAGTTGTCTGAGAAATTCTTCAAGGGATTTGATGAGGTAAGGGAAATCAGAGAAGTTTGTCCTGAGAAAGTGTTGACCACGCTGAGGTTGGAGGGATGTGTGAAAGGGAAGAATGGGGTCTGAGACAAAGGGCACGGTGTTTGCACAAAGACACCAGGGTGAAAGGAAGTATGACAATGTCCAGGCCAGCGTGGATGGACAGAGTTTAGCCCAACATGTGTGGCAAGAAAATACAGCCTAATGTTAGAGGAGGCCGTGGGCGTAGGGTTGGAGTTATTTAGGATGGATTTGATGATGTAATATATTAAAATATATATTAAATTCATTTTTATTAAAGATTTATTAAAGATACAGAAAAGAGATATTTAGGGTGAAATACAGAGAAATATTTATGATAAATGTAGAACTAGTTTTTCTAAATTTAGAATACTGCTTGCTATTACCACAGAGTAGCAAAGATGCTAAATGATCTGAACAGATTTCTGTTTGTGACATTAAAAAGGACAAGATATCCTAAAAATGTCCGGGATAACGGAAAGGACAATAAAAGCATCTAAAAATGCTAGATAGCATGTTTATGTAGCTGAATTCTCAAGAAGTTCAGGGAAGTCCTCAGGAAGCAAGATGAAGCAAGCAGGAGCCAGTCAGATGCCACCTGCTACTGGAACTGCAGCAGTTCCACTAGCCTGTGTTCAGAACGATGGGTCTGGGCTTTGGGCTGAAAGAGCACAGGGGACAGGTCTTTGGCACCAACAAGCAGAAACTTGAACTGAGACCTAAACACAAAGAGGAATGCTCAAATATAAAAACATGAGGTGGAGGGGCGGATTTTCCTATTAACGAAGAAGAAATCAAGACAGCTGGTGTGTCTCCGCCAGGTGCTACACGGCAATGGGAAGAGAAAGAACTTATAAAAGAACTCTGAGAAGTCGTAAATGCAGGCCAGTGCTGTGAGATTTGAGAAAGAAAAACAATGGGAAATGATAATTCAAGCAAATGATAACCAGAAAAAGACAATCTTTCAATTGAAAAGCTATATTTGGTACAAGGGGGTAAATAAAACAAAGCAGAAATATGCAGAAAATTTAAGTGTGTATGCATCTAAAAAATAGCCTGAAAATATGTAGAACAAAAATGGTGAAGTTCCAGGGAGCAGTTGAGCCATCCTTGATCCTAACAGAAGATTTAACAACCTTCCTCTCAGCAATTTTGCAAACAGAAAAAAAAAAAAGACTTTAATTTGTGCTGTTATAACTGCACAATTAACAAGCTTGATCTAAAGTGTATTTCTGTGCTGAATAGAGAATATATATTCTCCTCTTGCATACACGGACTATTTATGAAAATTAATCTCAGATCATAAAGCATTCTTGAAAAAGTTCAAAGAATTAATGTACAGACCACCTACACTGAATATAATTGCTATAAGTGAAAAATGAACAGCCCATTAAAAAACAGAAACCCATGTAACACTGATAGATTACTGTTGGAATAAAGCATTTATAAAGTTTAAAATACAGTTTTTTCAGAGCAAAGCTGCAAGTAGGGATGATTGAATTTATGGTGCAGACTGAGTTGCGCTTCTGTGATTTTTTTTTTCTTTTTCTTAATATTCATTCTTTTTCTTTTCCTTATTAGGAAATCACATTTGAGTAGAGTCTATATGGTCTAGTTCCCTTGTACTCAGGTATGACTATGCATAGGATTTCTGGCCAATGGGAACATGGCATAGGTGAGTTATTTAGACCTCGAAGACACAAGTCATATCCTAGAGAAGGTAATGCAACAAAATAAAAGGAGCTCATGTTCTCAACCACTCTGAAACAAAATACTAGCTTTACTCAATTGCTCAAGCCTAGACTGATACATGAAAGCAAAACAACCTTCCATCTATTATAATGTGCATTATTTTATATCTCTGTTTCACACTGCAGTTTATTTCCTCCTAAGTACAGAACTCAAATTGAGTTCAAAAATGCAAAGTGACTGATACCTCAAGCTCCCAGTTTTGACTTTGAGAACTTACTATCTTACATTTCATAACTAGTTTTTCTTCAAAATCTAGTCTAAAATTAAGAGAAATAAAATATATTTAGGTTTATTTAAAGTAAGAGTTGACTTTCAAAACCAATTTTCATTCATCAGCATTTGGAATAGTCTCACCACATGACTACTGTTCAGATTGTAACACAGGAAAAAGGACACTGTCACCAGAGTAGCTAAGACAGTAATGGCTGTTGACAACAGAGTTACATAATGATATTCAGAATAAGGTTTCTACTAAGGACAAATCAGTTGGTTTTGAAAAAAAATGCTTCTTAATGTTATTTATCTCAGCCTTTTAGGGGTAAGGATTTTTGTTTAATCCATGCAATATAGTTAGGATGTGTTCTAGCTTCAGATGCAATTGAATATTAGGAATTTGCCAAGGACAAAACGCAACCAGAAATGAATCAGTCAACTGCTTATACCCTCCTGTCACAGAATCAGAGAATTTTTGAAGTCTGCTTCACACTTAGTTGGTCTTTTGCTCATTCTAGCTGACAGCCTCAGTGGAGAGGGCATGGGACATGTGGTCAGAGAAGCTGTGCCTATGTGGATTCCGCCACTTGAAATTATCTGCTCATGGCCTCATACAAAAATAGGTTCATGATGACCTCCCAAGATTGCTGTGAGGGTTTAAAGTTATAGGCTTGATTATTTGCATATATTATTTGCTTAATTTCTATTTGGTCACTTTATATCATGTGTAATATCTTATGCCAGACTGTTAATGCCTAGAATTTAAGGTTTTCATCTCAAATCGTTTATCCCTTAGAGCATCATACAGTGTCTTTATCCTAGGACTTACCCAACATTATTTGAAAAATTGGAAAAATTCAGGGAAAAAAGTGAATTATAAAGAATGAAATGTATAATCAATAACAATAAAAAATTTTAACAGATGTCATAGTGTCATATGAAATACAATAGGTCAAAGTAAAGTAATTGGAATATATTGGGACTTCAGGTATTCACATTTATCTGCATTGAATTCTAAATACCAAACCAAGGTGTGTAATTAGTAAATAAATGATTAAACAAAACAGTAAGGGTTTATGAAATCACAGGACATGGAAATTAGTCCTAGGGACAATTTGCACTCAATATGGAACATGTAACCTGACGATATTTTCGAAGGTTCAGTACCCACACATAAAACACACAGGCTTAACAAAGGAACTATTCTTAAAGAAATAAAACTCATCATTGGAAAACAAACCACAAAGACTGTAGTTTTGTTTTTTTCTTTTTGCACTTAAATATTCCTGCAACTTCACTAACATGTAGATCTTCTAATAAATCATTAAAATATGATGCTATGTTCACAATTAAAAATTTCCAATAAGTAATTCTGTACCAAATGGAAAATGGAATTTACCATATAAATAGTCTTAGGGGATTTTTTGGATTAATTTTCTTAAATAATTTGTCAACTTACTCAATTCTTTAGGGAAAAAATAGAAAAAATTCATGTGAAACAACAAGGGAGAAATTAAGAGTTGGTTGATTGAAATTTAAAATATACTTGAAATAATTGTGTTGAAGGAAGTAATAACTGTGCTCTCTGAAAGAAATTCTTGAGAGCATTCACCACAAAATCAAATCCATAATGTATCTAAGGCTTAAGGTAACTTGCAATTGTTGAATAGAAAGCTGCTATTTAAAGTCCTCACTTTCTAATATTTATTTCATTTGTATACAGGGCATTTATTGAGCCCAAATTAAACTTAATTTCATAAATATTGGTGCACATGTCTATGTCTACTAATGTTCATACCTACATCACTTAAAACAGTGCCAAACATCATAAATTCTCAGTGATATTATGTATTGTTACTATTTGAAAATAATGCTTCCTTCTTTCCCATGAAATCTGGTAAAGAGGCATTTGAAAATGGAAAACAGCATTATTTTTTAAAAATGCTTTGGCATAAAAGTGCAATTTCAAAAACTTATGTCCCAAAATCAGTATATTCATTCGTACTAATGAAAACTTGATTATTAGAGTTGCATAACTTTATCATTTTCTTTTAATTTCATTAAAACATAAAATGAATTTTATAAGTTTCTCAGCAATAAAACCTCTGTATATCTTATTTTATTCAAAAAAAGGCTTTTGACAACCAGAATAGGTGCCCCCTGGACCATTTCAGAGGATAATTTGATGAAAATCTTCATGATTCTATTCTCAAATCTGCTTTCTACATTCATTCCTCCCACATTATAATCATAATGATATAAAAATAACTAATGCTTTTAATTGTGTTCTCCTTAGTAGACATTGTTCTGAAACTTTAACTTATATTTATTATCTTAGTCCTTACAACAACCCTACGAAGTACACATTAAAGGTTTCCTTTTATAGATGGGAATATTGAAACATCATAAAGTTTATATCATTTGCTCAAGATCACCAAACAAATAAGAGGTGAAGCCAGGATTTGTACAAAAAAGCCCTGGCTCTCCAGAAATACAGAAATCATTTTCCCAACAAATAAACAATATACTGCCTCTGATACCATACAGACCTTTGGTAGGAATTAATATTGTAGCACGTATTTAAATAGCTATAAATAAGCACCTGGAACCTCTTATACAAGCTCCTTTTAAAAATTTCTAATAAATTGGATTAGATAATTTACAATCTACTTTGTAATGGGATCTATGATATATCTACACCAGGATACTGGGCTCACTTCGTACGTATCAGAGGAGAATAATTAAGATTCCCAACTTTGGAGACAGACTGGATTAAAATTCCTTCTCTGTTATTTACTTGCCTGATGAAATGAGGCTAGTTCTTTAAACTCCTTGCCTTAGTTTCCTCATTTATAAAATAGGAACAATAACATACGAAAATCCTTGGAAAAATCCCTAAACACAACATGCACTCCTTAAGTGTTTTCAATCAATTATAATAATATATTAGGGATATGTATAACCAGATTATGACTTAACAAATACGTAACATAAGAGAGAGGTAGATAAATGATAGACAGATATGTAGATATACGCATAGGTGATAGATGGGAGGGTGAGTGTATGTGTGTGTTATCAAACACATTATTTCATTTGATTGTTTAGTCTTACAATATCCGCCTCTTACTCCTAATTTCACAGAGAATTCAGCTTAGTTATCCTGATCTTTAAAACCCAAATTTGACACTCTCCATAGCTTCTGGCACATCTAATGCTATCACCAACACTTCTTCAAGTTTGGAAGTATACAATAGTCCCAGCCTCATCTATGGTTGTAAATCAGTTTTCTTATGTATTAATTCAACTTTGTGACCAATTTACCTTATTGTTGTTGCTCTATTTCACATTATGTCATTTTAAACATAAAATTCAGTCCCAGTTCCTCATTTCAACTCCTCAATCACCCCACTAAAAACTTAATAATTTTATGTTACACATGTCTATTTCTAAAATGTTCTGATTCCATCAACTGGAGATCTATTAATAGTATTCAAACAAAATTGGTTCTACTCTTGATTGTCTTCCTAATCCCTGGATTTTTTCTCTTCTAATGCAAAGCAGTTCAGACACCTCTTTCTAATCAGGCCATCAATTAATTACCCATGACCTCTGAGCTTAATCTTTCTCTCCGAGGATTTATCGGGGAACTTCTTAAACATAGAGGTCCCTGTATGACAGGAGAGTTTCTCCTTGGCTATAAGAGGTGATTGTGTCATAGGAATGGGAAATTTGCTCTATGGGGCAAGAATAGCTGTTCTTACTTGATCCCCATCCCCTTCCACAAATTAATGGCTCATAATTATGATACTGACATATTTTTAAATAAAATAATCACATAAATATATTCTGTTATCTGATGGCAGGTCATGAGGAGTCCACTTAGAAACAGTTATATTTTTTGCTGATATGGACAGAGGAAGTAAAATAAGGAAAGGGGTGAAAAGCTTAATTCTAACTTAAAACTGGGATAATTCATAAATGTTTAAATGACCCTGCCTTAGCGAGCACTTATTGTCACCATATGAGACATTTAACAGCTAATTTATCCCAATAGACCAACTTAATATTACAATAATATTTAAAAATTAGATGTTCTTAAGTAATCCTAGTTGAGCTCCATTTAGTTCAGGAAATTTGTTCCAAAATATACACATGCAAAAATGATCTCTTCTATGTTTTATGGAATTGAATTCTGAGGTTTACCTGGTAAACTTTTTGAGGTCTTGAATAGATTCAAAGCTCCTTTCTAGATAGAATGTCGGGCATATCAACCAGCTCTCTGGAAGTCTATCCATGCATTATGGAATTGTATTTCTGCTTGGGAGAAGTGCAAGTTACGTTTCCAGACTTTCAGTTAACATAACATTCACTTTGCCATGCTGCATGTCTATTATCTAGAGCATCTGAATTCCTTTTTAATCAGCAGCACAGGCACTCAATGCTTGTCAAAATCAAACCTTAAATTCATGGTGTTATTTGACACATCTGATATTCATCAGCAAATCTAAGAATCTTGTTAATTATCCATCTCTTTAGTTTCTTTGAAAATATAGTTTGACTAATTACCTCAGCTGCCTAAGCATATTTTAATGAATTAAACTTATGTATAATGTTTCAGCTTATTGAAGAACAATATAAGCCAGTTAATCTGAAGAATGCATCTATATCCTTGATAAAAACCTATTTGACAGCATTAATTATTTCACTCACTCATTGATTTATCAATAAATCCTTTGTACCAAATACTATGATTGATGTTGGAGCAGATGGAAATGTATACAAGAATATCTATCTGAATTCAAAGCAGAGCACAGTAACTGATAAATGGACATATAAATAACTCAGTGGATAACACTGCGATCACAGAAGACCAGAAGTACAACCAAAATACTATCAGAATCAGTGGGAAGAGAGGAGTTGAACCTTTACTGGAGGACTGATGAAGGGCGGATGAGAATACAGTCATGCACTGCATACGGATGTTTCAGTCAACAATGAATGTATATACAAAGATTTAAATCCCATAAGCTCATAATGGAGCTGAAAAATTCCTATCACCTAGTGACACTGTAGCCGTAGTAACAGTAAAACTCATTATTCACAGTTTGTGGTGATGCTGCTGTAAACATACCTACTGCATTGCCAGTCATATAAAAGCATGGCACACATAATTATGTACAGTACCTAATACTAGATGATGAGAATCGATGTATGTTACTGGCATATGTATTTACTATACTATACTTTGTATCATCAGTTTAGATTCTTCTACTTATTAAAAAAAGTTAACTGTACAGCCTCAGGCAGGTCCTTTAGGAGGTATTCCAGAAAAAGGCATTGTTATCATAGGAGATAACAGCTTCATGTGTGTTACCGCCCCTGAAAACCTTCCAGTGGGACGAGATACAGAAGTGGAAGACAGTGATATTGATGATCCTGAGACAGGATAGACCTAGTGTGTGTGTATGTTAATTTTTAACAAAAAAGTTTAAAAAGTAGAAAAAAAATTAAATTTAAAATAGAAAAAAGCTTATAGAATAAAGACATAAAGAAAGAAAATACTTTTGTCCAACTACACAATGTGTTTGTCTTTGAAGTATTATTACTAAAGAGTCAAAAGTTAAAAAAGTTAAAAAGTTTATAAAGTAAAAAGTTATAGTAAGCTAAGGTTAATTTATTATCAAAGAAAGGAAAATATTTTTGAATACATTTAGTGTAGTGTAAGTGCACGGTGTTTATAAAATCTACAGTATTGTATAGTGTTGTCTTAGGGCTTCACATTCACTCACCACTCATTCACTGACTCATCCAGAGCAAATTCCAGTCCTGGAAGCTTTATTCATGGTAAGTGTCCTATACAGGTATATCATTTTTTAATCCTTTATACCATATTTTTACTCTAGCTTTTCTATGTTTAGATATATTTCTATGTTTAAATATATTTAGATATATAAATACTTAAAATTGTTTACAGTTTCAGTATAACAATGCTCTGTACAGGTTTAAAACCTAGAAGCAGCAGTCTACGCCATGTAGCCTAGATGCGCAGCGGGCTATACTGTCTCTAGGTTTGGGTAAGAACACTCCATGATGTTCACACAATGACAAAATCACCTATTGATGCATTTCTCAGAATATATCCTTGTCATTAAGCGATACATGTAATCTTCCCCAAAGAAGAAAGGATATGCACATATGACGCAAAATGCCTGGCAAGTTTAGAAATGGTGGGTAGATACATAATAAGAAGAAAAATATGTTTCCTGAACTCACATGCTGGAGAGTTTCTGCATTTGGAATGAATACTTGGATTATTTATTAAGTTGTGTGTGTTTGGGCATGGGGAGAGGCAAACTTCTATTGGTTCTAAGAATACTTGTTCTCTACAGTGTTGCATATTGTTGCTGAGGTTTACAATTCAGGGACCACTTTCTGCACAACCCCATAGCGTACTCGAATATTTTCTTAATTCAGACCTTTTTGTCTAATGGTTAATATTTCTCCTGATCTTGCCTAAAAACTAATATCTATAACCATGAGGGAAAATAAACATATCCCATAGCTAAAATTCTGTGTTAATTGAGTTTTCTATCTTTTTGGCCTGTGTGTTTAATTCATAAGCTCTTGAGTCTGCTAATGCTTTCATATCGACTGCCTCTTGCATTTTAAGAATGTCTACTGTAGCTAATACATGTTTGTTAAATACACGTTTATTGTGAAAATTACTCAAATTCATCAAATATTCAATTTTCATTTCCTGAAAAGAACATCAGGTTAGGTCTTTAGAAAGTAGTGTAACTGCCACAGTTATACGATTTCGCTCACAGGGAGCTATATCGTGTGCCTCTGCCTGAAAAAAATACAATGGTGAAAACTAAGTTTAAAAATCATACCACTCTTTCCATCCATCCCCACTCCTATGCCTCCCAATAAAGTGAAGGATATGGTATTTTATGAATGGCAAGCACTTTACACAAATATGAAATAAAGTACCTGACATTTTCTAATGTTACAGTATTGAGGATGAAAGAGAAATCTTTTATTGTCATTGTTTACACGTCACTGGGTTTTAGGTTCAAGGAATTAAAGTTAATGAAACCAAATCAAGAAAGGGTATTAGAAATACGATCAGTTTCTAAAGTTAAATTTATGGGCCACTGTGCAGGACATTTACTGAAGGAGAGGTCTGGCCTTTACTGGGAGGTGATATATAAAACCCTGGAATGTTCTGCCTGCTAGGAGCATCTTTGTTTGCTCAGGGATTTGGCCACTGGACAGTATAACACTGTGATGTATTTTGGGAGCTTTGGGACCTCCAACAACAGTCCCAACCTTCAGAAGAACTAGAGACTCAAGGCACTATCCTAAACTTTCAGGAGGGGCTGCAGGCTGAAAGCCAGCCAAGCAGGCCCTAGGTGAAGAAACAATGAGAAATAGGGATACCAAAGGCTCAGGTGAGTGTTCCTGGTGGGCAACACTGTCTGTGTATTGTCACATATTGTGGCCAAAAGGAGCTAAAACCATCTATGACTCCAAGAGAGAGGACGGTTAAAGTTCCACATGTGGATCCCTCTGGGACTCTGCCCTATTTGTCTCTTCCCTGGGCTGATTTTGAGTCTTTTCACTATAGTAAAACTATAATTGTTAATGTAGTATTTTTATTGAGTTATAGGATTTATGCTAGTGAATTATCCAACCTGTGGGTGGTCATGCAGATTCCAAATTTTGTAGCCAGCTGGGCCGATGGGAAAGGGATCCTGGGATACCCAACTTATGACGGTTGTCTGAAGTGAGGGAAGTCTTCCATGGAGACTCTTTCCTCAGATTTCACAGTTTGGCTAAGTCATTGTGGACACTAGAAAACATTATTGCCTATATAATACATATAATCTGATGTTAAAGAGTTGGCATCCCTTGTCCTTTACAAAGTATAGTGCTAAATGTATAATGGTATATAAAGTCTTGATTGATAATTATAAACAAATAGCAATCAGAAATGAAAATATAGCCAAGTTGATCTAATCAGAATCACGGATTACATGGTTTGGGTGATGGCAGAACTCTGCAACATTCTTCCTGAGAGACGAGCAAATGTGCAAAAGATAGCCCTCCGTTCCTTGAGTTCTCTGATGGTGAGGTAAAACTAATGTGGTCATAAGGACATCAATGAACATGAAATGTGACAGGGTGTCTGATGGCTTCTTGGGGGTGGTAGAGAGGTGCATAGTTCAGAGAATGAGGAAGCACATGAAAAACAGGATGGCGTAGGGTCATAAAACATCCCCACCATGGGCCATGTTTTCTGGATATGATTTGCCAAGTACAGGAGGAGGCAAGGAATTAGACACCATTTGGGAGTACAGGTGGTACAGGACAGGGAAAAGGAGCATAATTTATAGTTCCCAAAATACTTTTCATTATACCACTGAAAAGGTTTTCTAGACTCTACGGAAAGATCTTAGAATCTCCGCTTCACTATAATTGGCCATATTACCTTGGACTTGTTACTTAGTCTCTCTTGGATTTAGTTTCCATATACTTACGGGTACAGAATTAACATCTATTTCAAATAGCTCTTCAGGGGATTAAATGAGTTAATGCCTTTCAAGTGTTCAGCCTATGCCTGGGACATAACACTCAACAATATTTATATAATAGTTTTATTAATTCTAGTAAGTACAGGAAATCATGGTCTCCTATTCTGAAAAGGCATTATCTTAGTCTTTATACTATAGACTGGGTAGCTTATAAACAAAAGAAATTAAATTCTCACAGTTCTTAAGTCTGGGAATTCTGAGATCATGGTGTCATCATGGTCAGGTTCTGGTGAAGGCCCTCTTCTGAATTGCAGGCTGCTGACTTCTTGTATCCCCAAATAGTGGAAAGGGCAAGGTAGCTCCTGGGGCCTCTTTTGTAAGGACACTAATCCCATTCATGAGAGCTTTACCTCATGATCTAATCACCTTCCTGAATTCCTACTTCCTAGTATCATCCCATTAGTGATTAGGTTTTCAACGTATATTAATATTGGGGGGGCAGCAAATATTCAGATCTTAAAAGCTATCTTCTCTAATTCTATCCTTTCTTCTCCTCTCTTCCTTTCTCAATCACATGTGAATAAATTTCTGCTGATTACAAACTTCCTCAAAAACTTGGATCATGGAATAACAGGGAAAGAGAAGCCTAGAAAACTACTTCTTAACAAAAACTCTTCTACAAGTAGAATGTACAGTAATTATGTTCTTATTAAAATACTAAGTTGAAATCTACCAAAAATAATGATATTATACATAATATTAATACAGTAAAGGTCCATTTCAACAAATAATTAAATACCTGAAAGACTTTTTTCCTTTTTTATCATAGATATGTTTCAAGCTAAACAGGGATACTATTAGTAAATAACATGGTTAGATGAATTCTGGGTAAATATACTAGTATTAGTAAACAATCCTTGACCTCATAACAAAACCAACATATTTACCAATATGCCTGTCTACCACTGAGAAGATATATTTCTGCCCCCAATACAATCACAAAAATTGCATTTTTTTAAGAAGGGTTCATATTCTTTCTTTGATGTTATAATCTTACTTATGCCAATACCCTCACACAGAAAACCTTTGCTTCTTAATTATTTTGGAAGATTATTGACATTGTTTGTGACCACTTTTAATTTCAGAATTTCTTCAACCTAAAATACATAGTTTTTGCACAATAAATTGTCTAAAACAAGGAAACATCATATATTTGAAAACTACATTTTGACAAATCCCTCAACAATGTGTTTACATGTGTATTTCCTGTGACGGTCAACAGGCTCTTTGAGTGCTTATAGCTTTGTCTTAGAGACACTGACTTCATGTCACTGTCTCAGGACCTGCCTCTGCAGACACAAGCGCAGGAGTCTCTCAGCTTTCTCCAACTCTTCTTTAAGACACTGGAGGTCACGCAATGGGTATGCATGTGCCTTTCCCACCAACTAATTGCTGCCTCAGTACTAGTATATACAAAAACAAAACAAAACAAAATATGCACAATCATACACATAAAATAGAATCGAATGGAAAATATCTTTGTGACACTTCTAAAGTAGCTCTTCTATGAACATGTTCTTGGTGACATATGTCACCGTTGCTCTTTGGCTACACCCTTAGGTGTCTCCTTTCATCTACGTGACACTATTGTAACATGAATTATAGAAACCACACAATTGGATTGTACTTATTTATCTATTTCCCTATTATACTGTAAGCTCCTAGAAAATACCAACATGTCTTACACAACCATGTATCCTCAGCAAAAAGCACATTGCCTGGTATACAGTCAGCATGTTTCTCTTCTAATTAAGTAGCTCGAAACAGAGAGAATCAGAGTATGCGGTGGTGTTTTGCCCGTCTTCAAGCTAGTTATAACTCAGTCCCTGGCAGAGCCATATACTGAAGTCATGTTGTGACACTCTTTATTTAAAAACCACTCTATGGAGTAGATTCTTTAACAATAAATAAAATATTTTACTTTAAACTTCACAATGACTCATCCCTGTATTTTCACTTATAACTATGATAAACAAATACTATGATAAACGGTATATAATGACATAAATCCCTTGTCAGGGCAGTATCAAAAACCTACAGTTGCCTTAAATACTCAAAACTTCGAATGAAATACATGAATTCTGCAAAGTCAAATTAGGTAAAATAAATCCACCCAGATGTCTTGGCAAATATGAGAACACATAGTTGCAGCCTTTAGCTATTTCATACATATGTCCCCTCAAAGCAGATGTATATCCATATTCACTCAGGAAATTGTGTGTGCTTGCATATCAAGTACGAAGCAAGAATGAGTGTACAGATGAAAATAACTACTCTCTAAGGGAAAACTCTAAAATTGATGCTAAATTTGTGCCCGTCCATATGTGTTTATGCACCTTGAGTTGTATATGAGCAAAGTGTGTAATTCTGGTGTTTCTATTCCTGGTGCATAATTCGGGTTCAGAATTATTGTGAAATATCACCCTAAATGAAGCTGCATTTCACTGGGGGCATCCCTTTAAATATAACTTGTAAACACTGAAAAGCACTTTGGGGTTGAGGAGCAATATAATTCAACATGTGCCCATAGGAAATAAAAAAAATATAACGCTATTGTAAAGAAGGCAATTGCTAATTCTTTTCTCTAAGAGGCTTATAAGACTCTCATTTTATAGCCTTTTTTTGTCTTATTACAAATGCAAGGCATGCTCATTGTAGAAATTTTTACCAATTCATGGAGGGACAAAAGGTAGAAAACAGTTGGAAATAAAAAACTCTCCATTTCCCATACTCCTCAGTCAAATACACATCAGCATCAGTTTTACATAAAGCCCATTATATGTATTATTATGTATGAAAAGTATAAGTATAAAGTAGCTTTTTTTAGACTATAGGTTGTTTTTGCATATCCACAACCTGCCCAAGGTAACAGAAGACAGAGGATTAGTTAAAAGTGTTAATATTACATTTCAGCCTGATAGTAGATAGATGAATATCTATAATAATGTTAGATATAAAACAACTTTTAGTCAGGGGCTAGGAACTACGATGGTTGTAAAGACACCATATACAGATACAAAAAAAAAAAATCCCCCTTATACTAGACACAGATCTAAAGCTTTGGAACACATCCTGGCACATCATTATTCTAGAACTCCAGAACCTTCATAAGCTTCAGTATTGACACTAAACTTTGAGAAAATAACTTTTAGCAAAGCTGCTTTATTTTCCCTCCTATTTTCTAAGATTTGTTTGGGCAATTATAAGTAGGGAAGAGGAAGGTAGTAAATTAATCTTTAATTGTTTGGCACTAATAAGTGATTTTAGGAACAATTTCTTATGGTTGCTGGAAATACCATTTCTGACAATGAAAACTGACATAGAAGGACTATAATAAGCAAACAGTTTATAGAGTGATAATAATCCAGGAAATCATTTCACATATCACGTAATAGACATTCCTTTTAGCTCTTTATGTCTATTATATCCTCAGTTCTCTCAACAACTTGATTAATATGTGCTGTATTATTTTCTCCATTTTACAGTTGGACAAACGGAGGCACAGAAAAGTTATGTAAATTTCCTGGCATCCCAGAGTTAACAATTGCTAAAGACAGACAGTGAACTCAGGCATTCTAGAATTGGGATCTGAATTCATAATCACCAAAACAGAGTTTTGAGTTATTCATCGTTAACACATCACTTCACATTTTTTTCCCTAAACTTATATTTTAATGTCACTAAAAATTCTTCAAGATATCATTTTAAATTGCTGCATAATGTTTCATCTGTTAGAGGCATTATGGTAGACCTAAAAATTTCTCTATTTTTAGATTGTTTCCATTTTCTCACTTTCATGTCTACAGTTGTAATAATATAATGCTGAAATAAGTATCTTGCTACTGAATTTATGAGTTTGAATTTAAGAAAAAACTTCAATACATATTTAAAAATTGTTTTTCAAAAGAATTTTACCAATTATATTAACAGAAGCTTATGAGAGTACTCAACTCACCAAATTCTCTGTAGTAAAAATTATTACCAATTTTAGCATGATGAGGTTTTGTGATCTTTAAGGTAATTCCTATAGGCTATATATGAATTCTTATGATCATTTCCATGAAGTAGAATAGTAAAACAGAACAGAAAATCCAGGTTTAAATTCTAGCATTTTTTAGCTCTATGACATCACACACAAATTTTCTCTGAGCTTCAGTTTTCTGGTCTATCTACACTCTCTAATTTCGTGGTTTGTGGTTAAAAAAAAAATAAAACATGTGAATGTGTTTTGTCAAGTATAATTCAAATTATGGTATTGGCTATTAGTAACATAAAGAATGGACAAGTTATATTTTTTCACTATTGAATGGGAAGCTATGAAAACCCTGTTTGTTGATTAGTCTGCTTTTTTACTTTTTATTAAATATTTTGAAAAGAAGATTGAGAGAACTTTTGGCCCCTTATAGCTTCTTTATTATTAATATTTTTAAAGGCATGATTTTTTTATTTGGTACTGTAACTCATTTTGTCAGAAAAGATAAGAAAATTATAACCCTATTCACCACATCCATACTTTACATGCAATTTTCTTGTATATTTTATTTATATATGAGATTGTCATTTATCCAGTCATTACTCAATTTAGATTTACATATTTACCATTTTGTTCATTTTCATTGCTCCTAGTATCTTTGAAATATACTCTAGTCCTTCTTTAGAAGAATAATCTAATATTTCTTTAAGTTTGTGTTTCCTGGTAATGAATTCCTTTTTGTTTTGTATGAAAATGTGTTTAGTTAACTTATTTTTTGGAGGATATTTTAACTAGGTAGAGAATCCCAGGTGAATAATCTTTTGTTACTATTTCTTTCATCACACGAAAGATATTACAGTCTTGTTGCTTCTACTTTTTCTTTTTAAAAATTTCCATTTGTTCTCTTGAACAATCATTACAATTTTATGGAATTTTTTTTTTCACTTTTACTTCTGTTATCTTCATTCTGACATGACTGTGTTTAGTTTTGAATGAATTTCATGAATTTATTCTACAGAAAAATTGAGTTTTTTGAATCTATAAATTACTTTTTCACTTTTTTCTAATAAATTTTAGTCACAATCTTCCAAATGTAACTACTGCCCTATTTCTTCTCTTATTGCCTGTGAGATTCCAATTAAATATGTTAGTTCTTCTAACAGTACTTCCAATGTATATTTCATCCTTTTTTAATTTTTTACCTTTTTATCTCTCCTTATCACTAATTCTCTTTTTATCTCTTCTAGTCTACATTTAAAAACTACTGATTATATTCTTAATTTCGATTACTGTACCTCCTTTTTCAGTTCTAGTAGTTCTATTTGGTAGTAGTTCTATCTTTTAAATTCTGCTATGCAACTTTTAATATTTTCTACCTTTCTGCCAAAATTTTTAATCTTGTCATTTATCTTCTCTTGAATAGATGAAGTAATTTTCTTAAGTCTATGATGATTCTATTTATCAGGGTGTTCTCTGGCATTGTTTCTATCATCTTATTTCATTTGATTGTCTTTCCTGTTTTTTCTTTTTATCTCCTCAACTGCTTTATTAATTTCTATTTCATGCTGGATATTTTATTCATAAAAATTTTTATAATAATACCTTGAAGACTAGAATAAGACTAAATTATTACAGAAAAGATGTTTGTTTTCCCTTGGCATCTACAGTAGCAGCTATCTGGAATCTCCTTAATACACGGTTGATGAACTATAGGATTATTGCCATTTTGGGAGAGACAAATAATTTGGGCAGCCCAAGACCAATGTACTGGCAAATCCGATGCCTGGTAAGAGCATGCTTTCTGACGTGTGTATGACTGTCTTCTCACTGTGGCCTCAGATGGTAGAGAGCAGAGAGAGAAGCAGCAAGCTGTCTCATATCTCGTTTTATAAGGGTACCTAATCCTAGCATGAGGGATTCACCCTCATGACCTAATAACCTTCCAAAAGCTCCACCTCTTAATATTATTCCATTGAGGTTTAGGGTTTGAACATATCAATTTGTGGGCACAGGGACAAAACCATGCAGTTGATAGCAGCCTCCTACTCTCTTCTTTTTTTTTATTTCAGCATATTATGGGGGTACAGATGTTTAGGTTACGTATGTTGCCCTTGCCCCCCTTTCCCCCCTAAGTCCGAGTTTCAAATATGTCCATCCTTCTGGTGGTGTGCATTGCACTCTTTGTGTATGCATGGTAGAAGCATTACCAAATGCTGGATTACTTCTCCAAATTTTAGAGCATTGGTTCCTTATTACCATTTAGCTCTCTGTATTAATTAATATTATATTGCTGTCGCACAGTTTATCATAAACTTAGGAGCTCAAAATACCAATTTGTTTTCTTATAGTTTCTATGGGTCAAAAGTCCAGACACAATGGCAGGATATTTTTCTCAGAGTCTCACAAGGACAAAATTAATATGATGACAGGGATGTGGTTCTCATCTCAGTTTCAAAATCCTTTCCAAACTCTCTGTTTGGAAATTTGTTTGTTGACACAAGTTGGTTCCTTCTCACTAATTCCAGTGGCCCACTGAAACTTCAAGCGATAAAAGACATGATAAATCCTCTTCATGCATCAAATCTCTTACTTCCTCTTCAACTTCTCCTTTTAAGGGCTCATGTTATGACATTGTACCACCTGGATAATCCAGGATAATCTCCCTGTTTTTAAGATTAACTGTTTCCTCATCTTTTCTTTTTTTTTTTTTGTTTTGAGACAGAGTCTCACTCTTTTGCCTGGGCTAGAGTGCCATGGCATCAGCCTAGCTCACAGCAACCTCACACTCCTGGGCTCAAGCGATTCTCCTGCCTCAGCCTCCCGAGTAGCTGGGACTACAGGCATGCGCCACCATGCCCAGCTAATTTTTCCTATATATTTTTAGTTGTCCAATTAATTTCTTTCTATTTTTGGTAGAGACGGGGTCTCGCTCTTGCTCAGGCTGGTTTCGAACTCCTGAGCTCAAACAATCCGCCCTCCTAGGCCTCCCAGAGTGCTAGGATTACAGGCATGAGCCACCACGCCGGGCCTCCTAATCTTAATTACATCTGCAAAGTCCCTGTGACTGTAACGAATGCATAGGTGTGATAGCTCATCATATTGCCAGCCTTGATGAGGGCACAGAGTCATCCTGGGGGCTGTATTTCTACCACATTCACCAATGGCTTCAGGAAGGAATTTTTTTCTTTTTAATATTTTTCCAGTTTTTTTGGTTGTCCCCAGCTGAAGCATTAGACTGAATGGGTGCTTATTCCATCATTACTGGAAGCAGAAATCCTCTTAGTCAAGTTTTTAGTTCAGTGCTTTAAAAGTTTGTCTTCTGCTTCTCTCCATTTGCCCAGCACGGCAG
>CAUYSK010043608.1:0-20914 GCA_963575035.1 Avahi laniger | reverse complement strand
TCCCACAATTGGGTAGAATTTTGAATCGCTTCTTTAGTTACAAAACATGAACCCAAACTTTGACTCCCTGAACTGTCATTGCTGTATTTGTTGTTAATAGTATCTGACAAAGTCTCCTCTGTGAAAGTTGATCATACAAATTGGGTCATTCTTGTCATACTCAACCAAAACTGACAGGAGAAGACAGGGAGAGAAAACCACTCAGGACACGTAACATTGCTCTAGAAATGTAAGTCTCTGCAAATTTGGCTGTTGAAACTTCCTGTTGTAAGCTGAGACCTGTTTTATCTACAACTGCTTTGATAACTTGCTGCATCTCTAGGACTAATTTTTCCCACTGCCATCACTCACCGATCAGAGCTTGTCAGCTCCCCGGAGTTTTAATGGTGTCAGTGAACTTTATCGAGAGCAATATATAGAAACTCTCTTTTTAATAAAATCTCAAACTTTCTCTTTGTTCTTTGGACATACGAAAGACCACCCAGTCTCTGTGTATGCCACAAATTGTAATTTCTTTTTCCCCAAATAAAATGTTAAATGTAGAGATTCATTCCTACATTTTTATTTTGACATAGACACTTCCAGTAAGATTCAAGAGCAATTTTTCTCTGTTGTCTCTTCTAATAGACATAACCTCCTGGTTGGAGATCATGAAGAGGCTATTTAGGCAGATGTTGTGGGAAGGCAACCTTAACCAGTTGACGATAAGACTGGGTATGTTATATGAGTCCCTCGCGGTATTTCACTATGTCTGCGTGCATCAGGGAAGAGTCTAGTATTGAAGAGGAAATCCCTAAATGCATGTGACTTCCAGTTACCAGTTCTTAGGGAATAATCACTGTGTTGCTGAGAGAGTGAATCATACGGCCATGAGGGCTAGCAGGAATGCTGACAGCCATGGGAGCTCGAGTCTTGCTAATTTTAATGTGAAGGTAATGTTGGTCCTTTTAACATTTCCAGAAGATTCTGGGAGGTATGGACTGTGTAGTTTTATAATGGTTTCTGTAAAGTGTGTGTCTTAGTCATTTGATATAAAAGTTGTTATGCCCTAGGTTGGAAACACAAATTAAGCAACTTTTTTAGTAACTGTGAGGGCTATAGTTTTTCAGCAAGGAAATGTTTCAACCCATCTTGAAAATAGATGGACAATAATTAAGACATATTCAAACCCCATGGAAGGCGGAAGCTGAATAAAATCCATGTAAACGTGTTCAAAGGACCGTTGGGGCTTTGTTTCCTGGCTGTGTCCCACATTTCCAGGGTTATGTTACAATGTTAACACTGACTCCTGACCTGAAAAGAGCCTTGACCACCCTCTCCAAGTTTGTTGATTTAAGAAAGTAAGCAGTTTGTCTATATCACTATGTTAGTTTCCTATGACTAGTGTAACAAAGTACCACAAACCAGGTCTTTTAAAACAACAGAAATTCACTGTCTCACAGTTTTGGAGGCCAAGTCTCATATCCAGGTGTCAGCAGGCCTGAGCTCCCTCTGAAACCAGTAGAGGAGTCCTTCCTTACCTCATCCTAGTTTCTGGGGCTTTGCTGGCAATCTTTGGTGTTCCTTGGCTTGTAGATGATCACTCCGACCCTCTGTTTTCACATGGTGTTCCCTTGTGTCTCTATTTTCTCATGACCATGTTCTTTAATGAAACTAGTCGCATTGGATTAGGGGCCCACCTTATTCCATAACGACCTTATACTAACAAATTACATCTGCGATGACCCTATTTCTAAACAAGGTCACATTCTGATGTACTAAGGGTTAGTACTTCAATATATCTTTTTGGGGGCTATACAATCTAACCCATTAACAACCACAACGATTGGTTTCATGGAGAAATGTAGCAAATATCCATTTGATATCATTACTGCCCAAAAATAACCATCTTGTGAGGGAGCCAGAGAGGCTGTGGGTGAAGGGTAGAACCAGATTTTTTCCATTCTTCCTTTTCACAATCAGAGTTGAGTCATTAATATTTTATAATAGCCTCTTTGAATCCCTCCAGAGACCTCTCTTTTGGACATTTCTATAAGATAATAACTTTGATTAAGTCTTCTTGTTTGGAATAAAGTTCTGTTAGAAAATTTTCTTCATTTTCCATATTATATCCTTTTTATATGGGCCTCAACCTTTAAAAAGCCAACTCTCTGGAAAGAGAAGTGCCTCTAAAAGTTTCTTAATTTGCTTTCCATTTTTATGGGAATTCCAGAAAAAGTGACAACTTGCTTTTGTCTCTAAAGCACACAAAAGTCATGCAGTACTTCATGTTGTTTACCATCTGGTCTTTAGCTAACGAACACTTTAGTAGGTGAAATAAATTCTGTCATATGAGTTGATTTTACTTCATGTAGAGGACTATATTCCAATGAAGAGCTTAAATTAGTGACAATATATCCCACTTGATAATCTCCAATATCAGTTTTGAAGTACGATTTATCAACAAATAACACTGGATCAGAGTTCACAATGAGAGTGAATTATAAAAAGCTTCTTAACTGAGGTATGACAGTCATGAGGTTTCCCCTCTTCTAGTCGAGGTAAAAGAATGGCAGGATTTCAGGTACTGCATCAGTGAATAGGAAAGTGAGAGGGAGAGGTAATGGAATCTCATAAGAAGTAGGCTGGTTGAAAGTGTTGTGTGCTCTCCATCAGTAGTAATGTCTACACTGCCTGAGGAATCATGATGTCAAGTGGAAAGCCTGGAAATGGTTCTACAGAAACATCAACAAATTTTGCAGTGGAAGCTGTTGCCCTGAGACAAGGACTATAAACCTTTGCAACTGGTTCCAGAGTGAGGCTATAGTAAGTGATGGGTTTTTGGTGGTTCCCATGAAATTGAGTTAAAAGCACAGGGCTTATCCTGATCACTCATGCATAAAGACAAAGTGGCTTTTTATAGTCAGGGGTGCGTAGGGAAGGAGGCTGTTGAACAGCCTCCTTGAGGTTAGAGAATTCATGTCTGGGCCAGCAGAAGAGAGGATCTCTTACGAGGACTTGGCCAATTCATTAAAAGGTATTTCAAGTTCATAAAAATGTAGCATCCATTTGTCTGCAATATTCAGTTAAACCTAGAAATCCTCTAAATTCTCGTTTTGTGAGGCATCTAGGATAAATTCCAATAGTCTTTAGTCTACCAGGGGAGAGTGTTTTACCATCCTTAGATAGATTATGTCCTAAATAAAGAACTGTGGTTTGAAAAAATTGTAATTTATCTTTTGAAACTTATGTGTCTTTTCTGCTGAGGCTGAGAGCAAGTAAATGGAATCCTTTCCACCAGCTTCCCTGTTCTCTAAGAAAAGCGGAAGATCATCTGCTCGTGTACATATTGCATCAAAACTGACTCAAAAGTGAAATTTACTTCTTCTAAGTCTGATTGAGGACTTCAGAAAAATAGGAGGGGGCTTCAGTGAACCCCTGGGGCATGAACTGTCCAGGTGTATTGTTGTCCCCCTGCCCCCAGCTGAAGGCCTAGGTATTGACTGTCCTGGCCTAGAAGAACACAGAAAACTGCTAAGCAAAAGAAACCCAATACAGTGAAGCAGGTGGCTTTGGGCAGAATTAATGACAGGGTGGGACTTTGGATAGGTACTACTGGGAACCAAGACATAATGATTTTGTTGATTTTCCTGAGGTCATGAACAAATCAATACCCTTATCTGTGTAATTTCACCGGCAGGACAGGAGTGGTGCAAGGGCTAGTGCAGGGTATGAGGCCTTTGGATATAAGGCCTTCACCTATGGTTTTGAGTCCCTCCTTTGCTTCTGGTTTCAAGGTATAACAGAGAAGTTTGATGGTGATTTGGCAGGATATTTATAAACTTTAATAGGTTCTGCTCCAATTATTTTTCCCATAAAAGTGGTAAATTTCCCATAAAAATGGGAAATTTAAAATGAAGAGGCAGAAGTATATCCAGAGAACACATCACTGTAAACAGAGGAATCCTCAGGAAACTCAGACATAGTCCTTCTGGTATGCATTTACCATGACAATTCCACTCCCTGTTAAATTTGCAGTGGGTTTATAACAGAGCAGGGAGAAATGTTTTTAAGTCAAGTTCCCAAGGGTTACAGTTAAGGGCTAGTAGATAGAGGAAATCTGTGGTTTATTTGAAATACCTGCTACCTGTTTACTATGAGGAAAATGTTGAGTAAAGTTGGCAGGGATTAATGTAGAAAGAGTCGTACCCATATCACCAGGAATTGCTAAGGTTGACCACCTATATTTATGGTTAATTCACCTTGATTATTTAATTGTAAGAATATTGGGCACCCTCATTGATCTGGATTAAGAGATTTTTTTTTTGTCATGGCTTTATTTATGTAAAATCAATCATTTTTTCAATGTCTCTTCTGTTTATAATATCCTCAGGTATCCTATTCTTTAGGTTGTCCACTCAATTGTTTGATATACAGGGCCATAAGTTATTTTGGGTCCTGTGTTGTTATTGTTCTAAGGCTCTTTAAAAATGTATGCCAGGTATTGCAGGTCACGTAAGGTGGCTATTTCCAATTCTAATTTTGATCTAATTAGGTTCAACTTCAGGTTTAAAGAGCCACCGTTAACATTGGCACCTCTTTAACGCTCAAATATTGTCAGAAGACATTTTCTAGTCTATTCTGAATCTCTCCTATAATTTTTCTTTATTTGTATGATTAAGTTGTGATTCATTCAACTTTTATTAGAAATGTTTCAGGTAAAGCTTTTAGGATATGTTGCCCCACTTTTTGACCCTAATGTGTATTGTGGAAAGAAAAATCCTATATCTGTCCTGGTCAATCCAAATGGCTTTTGCCATCCAATATTTAACATCTGAGGATCCACAGACAGAAGTACAAGTTGATATAGTACAGGTAACTCTGAGTTGTATGTACCCAAAAGAATTTTGAATGGTTTTTGGAAACCCTTAATCATAGCTTTTAATTCAGTTGGGGTTCAAGGTCTGAATTCTACTGTTGCTTGCATATCTGGCTTGTTGGAAAGATGGATCTTTTGGAATCCTAGGAGAGTCATGGGGAGGAGGTGAGGGCCCACGACACGAGGGAGAAATCTGTGGAGGTGTGAAAGGAGAGAAATCAGAAGGGTGGGGGAAGAAAAAGAGTTGGAGATCTGAAATCAACTGGAGGACAAGTTGGGGGAAGATTTGCTAGGCAAATGAGTCTAGTTTGCTGTTGTTTAAGTTTTTCATATTGGTCATTAGCTTTGGCCAAAGAATCTTTTAGTGAAGCAATGTTTGAATCAGAATTTCATTTGGAAACCTTTGCATACAGATCCAAAACTACTGCTCATTGGCTTTGAGAAATCGTATTGTCTTTCTTTTCTAAGGTGTCTTTCAAATGAACAATTTGTTCAAGTCAAATGTTTTACAGAATGGGCACTGAAGGCCCAAATCATTTCTGGTAAAGAGATAGACTTAGATACTAGGATTGTAACAAGGGTCCATAAAAGAAATGAAAGTTTTTCCTAAAGGAAGAGGGGATTTAGACTTAGGTAATCCCATGAGAACTGGCAAAAGTACGTTGGAAGTGATGTTTGTGCACTTGGTGTCTCAGGCCCCCAGTCTGGGAGTTGGCAGGCTCCAAATGCAGACTTGGCAGCTTGTGCCTACAGGCAGGTGAAAGACTAGAAAGAATGTTTCTTCTGCATCAAATCCAAGCTCTCAGGACCAAAAAAAAAAAAAAAAGAAGAAGAAGAAAAGAAGAAGAAGAAGAACGTCATCCGATTTTTTTGGTGACTGACGGCAAAGTTTGTCCAGATGGATGCTGGTTTGGTAAGAATAGTAGTTCACTAATCTATCAGGCTACCTCAAGCAACAGGCTTAAAGAACCAATGTCTGTGTTCTACATCATAATTCTCCTTCTTACAACAAACGCTTTCGACAGCACCTTACAAAACAAAAGCACAAGAGAGAGCAAAAAGGGGTGAAAGCTAATGGCCTTATTCCACCAAGGATGCCAAATATTACTAAATGGGAACCAGTAGCAAACCCCAAGTACTAAGCTGAAAGTTAATAACCAAGGGCCTCCATGCAAAGAGAGCGGAGTTCGAGTCCACGCAGACTTACCGTGTCAACACAGCCTGGACAAACCACAGGAAGCCAGGCATGAGAGGCCTCCACAGATACTGCACCTCATCAGAGTCTGGGGGCCACGGTGATGAGCAGTTCAGACTGTGTTTTAGTGGAGCCTCCAGGAAAACTACAGCAATAAACAAAACAACCCAAATGAAAACAAGTTATTTATTTCTCTAGCAAGCAGGCTAGAGAAAGGAAGGCGGTCACCGTCATTTACGTTTGGCCGAGACTCGAAGACAAGCAGGAGAACGGGAAAGCTTTATACTAAAGAAAAAGTAAGGCTTTGGTAGGAGGTCGTTGGCACCGAGAAGCTGGGGACAGGCCACGCAGAATCCTGGAGTCTTACGTGATTGGTTGGGGAGAGTATTTGGCTTTCTCTGATTGGTCCTAAATTGGAAGCAGGGGCCAAATTAGGGAAGATGGCAGTCATTGACCACCCTCTGATTGGGGCAAATTGCTGCAGAATTTGTTGTTCACCTTCCTGAACCGGGTGCTTCCCAGGACAGTTGCTGCAGTGGTTGTGGGTCGGAGTTCCACGTGGTCTGGACACTCTCTGTGTTAATATCCAGTTTCTCATTACTAAAAGGTGCACAAATGGCCAGGCTTCTCACTTCCGTTCTCCACGTGAAACCTCCATTTAGAGGTTTTTGCATCGCACTGTTGTAAAAAAGGCAACTCCACTGATCCAGTGTCAATCCTGACATTACGAATGATAAATGTGGCAGCTGTTTCCTTTTGTTACTGATCTTTTCACTGACCCTTACCTTTGTGCTTTCTCGGTGACTGAGTATCTTCCCTCAGCCCTCTTACCTGAAGTCACCTCATCTCTCAGGGATTTTCTGCACTATCCGTCAGCCAGGCACGTTGACTTTCT
Organism: Avahi laniger; assembly: GCA_963575035.1. NCBI lineage: Eukaryota > Metazoa > Chordata > Mammalia > Primates > Indriidae > Avahi > Avahi laniger. The sequence goes on along the minus strand of CAUYSK010043608.1, from coordinate 13,966 downwards.
GTCTTCACTGACCATTTTTATTGACTTTGCTTCTTCTGGCCTTTCCAGTGTGCCTTGGCCTTGACTATCCTACTAATTAGTTTAGTAGTGATTATAGCACCAGTCTTGAGAGCCACTCATTGCTTTTTCTTATCTAGGAGCATTTTTTTCTCTTTGTCTGGAAGCATCACCCTGTGGCTATGCTGATTCATGTCGCTGACATCAGATCAATATTCTAAATTTGGTCCCAGGACTCCCATCTATAATCCTGCCACACAAGATCAGGGAAAAGACTCACTTGATTAAGACCTCATACTCTCTTTCCTACCTTGGCTGTTTTTTCTCTTACAGGAGAGTTTCCCCAGAACCCTGCATGACGTGCTATTTTGTTAGCCCACTTAACTTAGTTTTATATAGTGTGTGCGAACTTTACATACAACTTTAATATGGCTTAGTCCTTCTTTCTTTGTTTTTAGTTTTTCACTGAATTTTATATGACTTAGAATATTTAAGCTAAATAATTCATCATAGTTGGAAAATATACCAAATTATTATCTATTATTGTCTCATTCAGGCACCAAAATCTACCAAAATGAATTTATGAAAGGTTAGAACTTTTATTAAATACCATCATCATTCTTGTAAAATAAAATTGATCTACAGGAATTTTGTGAGGAAGGCTGTTTAAAGTCTATTATTTAGATTAGCAATTATTCTGAGTAGTGATCTCAAAAATTAGAGTAATTCTAATTTCCCCTTTAGAAATAGCTATCAATAATTAATTATGGTAAAAATCAAAATGAAGGTACAGACTTTTATTCTGTGTTGAATACCAAATATTTTATTAGGGAGTGATTTTCTCTCTATGTGTGTGGTATTCTCTAAAACACTGGAAGGAAGATATAAAGTATAAATCTGGAGACTTTTTTTTTTTCAGTGAAAATTACCAAAATAGAATGTATAATTGATCAAGAATTTATATTTCTTTTGCAATCCGTAATATAGATAATATATATTATTATTTTTAAAAAGTTACTATATTGAAAAGTCATTGCTGAAAGCCCCAATCTGTGAGCATTTGCTACTATAAAATTTTTCATTGTAAACAATGGAGGAAAGTCGCTCAACTTATGCAAATGACAACAGCCGCTACTGCTGCCTGTAAATTCTTAAATAAAACAATAATGAGATAAAGAATGCATATTTTTTCTACTCTTGTCTTTTTGAAAAAGACCACTTATTAATAAAACTCTTCTGGTAAAATTACAACTGAGGAAAACATGTGTCTCTCTCAAGTACACTTTTTAAAAGTAAAGCATAATCAGGAATTGTGTAGTCTCTACCTCTAACAGAAAGCAGGCTTTATATGTTAATGAAGTGGGCAGTGTCCTACACACTGTGATTCCAACAGGGCCAGAAAATATGTCCTGCCTCTAAATAACTTCCTCCCTTCTAACTGTAATATCTGAAATTTTATTGTGAATGATTCTTTCTGTTGTGTCCTGAAGTTCTAAACTGTCATACGCGTTCTCTTTAGAAGAGTAGAGTGAGACGCTGCTAGACGTTCTACGCCTGTGTACTGGCACTGGTCTGTGGCCCGTTATGGACGGCGCTGCACCCTACCTCCCTCCAAGGAAAAGTTGTCTTCCATGAAACTTGGAGTGGGGCAGGGTAGGGCGCACAGCAGGAGGAGAGCGGCAGGTGAGCAAGAGCAAGTGACGCTTCCTCTGTATTACCTGTATTTATAGCTGCTCCCCTCCCCATCCCTGGCATCACTGCCTGAGGTGCGCCTCCCCCAACCCCAGCCCCATCTGGGAAAAATTGTCTTCCATCAAACCGATCCCTGGTGCCAAAAAGGTTGGGGACTGCTGTTCTAAGTTACAGGAAAAATGACATATTCCAGGAGTGTCAGTTTTACCATATGTTAAGTAATTAAAAATACTAAATTTATGTTTTCGAAAACACGAAATATATTACGGAGTAAGACTAAACCCAAGGATTAAAATATCCTCTTGGTTTTTGCTTTAGGTTATCCACCTAGCTATCAATGATTATATTTACTGGAAGTATGCAAGAACACATTAAAATTGACTTCAAATTATCTAGCGTTAAGTCTCACATCTGGACGATGTTGGCACTTTGACCTTGTATAATTCAACATCATCTATCTATCTAATATTTCATTCTGTCTAAAATGATTAACAATAATAGTTATTGTGCCCAATTTGAACAGCCATGTCTGTAAATTGGCTAAACTGGATTTCCCAAAAAACCTTCTAGCTCTACAAAATGCCAGAAAAATATAATGTCTACTTTTAAATAAATATGGAACTCACAAGAAAGCCCTGGGGGCAATCCAGAAATAGACAAAAGCAGTCCAGGAGGCTAGAGTTGTCCTGAGGACAAAAACTGACCTGGGTTACCCAGAATTTTTAGGTATTAGCTTCTGCTCAGGGGAAAGTAAAAGTAAGTCTTGGACACAGGAGAAGTTGGGACGGCTGAACTACACTTCTGCGTGCAGCTGAGTCACTACAATGGGCTAAAAACTTGAATTTGCATATATAGGAAGCAAAAAAATCTAAAAGTGGTATAACAAAAACTGACACCTAGAAACATTTTAATGAAACATCAGACTACCAAATTAAAATGCATATTATTGAAAGTAGCCAGAGAGAAACCAGAGATTGCTAGGGGAAAAAAGAATGCCAGCTACACGAATAGAAGACTCCTTAGCAGCATCGATAGAAAGCAGAGGACAGTGGGAAAATAAACGCCAAGTACGAAGGGAATAAGTCAACCTAGAATATCTAACTAAGCAAAATTATCTTTAAAGAATTCAAATAACCAAATATTGACAAAATTTACTAGTGACTTCACACACAAAAAATGTTTAAATATTTGATCCTGGAATAAAAAAATGATCTCTGAAGGAAATTCCAAAATAAAAGATTACTAGATACTAAATAACGTGCTTTAAAAAATATATATGTAAGAATAAACAGACATTGACTGTTAAAAAAATAATGTTTAATTTGAAGGTATCAAAATAATTATGCAAAATACATTTAAAATATTTCAAAAAATGCACATAAGGATGGTGTAACGGGCTCTATGAACAAATATCAATATATTTTTTTTATAAACCTCTCTCTTAACTAACTACTTGACCTTTTGAGTTGTTTTCCAGAAATGATGGATTTTCTGTGAGACAAAGGAGTTGAGATTCTGAATAGATTTCCTGAGACCAGGATTCACCATCCCCACCATCTGCCCCAATGCATGTAGCCCCTTGTAAACTGCAGCACAACCTGGACCAAGGCATGTGGCCCCTCCTTAAAAAAATCCATGATCTTTGTTAGTTAGGGAGATGGATTTGAGGCAGCTTCTCCTATTTTCCCAACAAGACATCTTTTGTATTTAAAAAATTTTTTTTTCCTTGGCAATCCTCGTTGTCCCAATAATCGGATCTTTGTGCTATGGATGAGCAACTGGACCTAGGCTGAAACCCCTGGTGCAGTTTCTGTAACAATGGTAGAGGTGAATAGAGTATCCTACCTGTATTTTATTGTATAGAAGGACAACGGAGATGCTTTTAGGCTGTTTTAAGTTAAATGACCATGGGTAAACTATCAAGGGTAATTTTTAAGAAAATATAACTAAAGTTGGTAACTTCTAAAGAAATGAGATAAGAAAACTCAATAAATACAAAAGAAGGCAGCAAGAAGGAAAAAGGGAGACAAATAAGTAGGCCAATAGACAACATAAAGTAACATAGTAGAAATAAATTCAAATATATTATTAATTATAATAAATATAAAGGAGCTACATTTATCAGTTAACGAGAGAAATTGGCAAAGTTGCTTTTTAAAAAAATCCTATATGTTACCTCTAAGGGATCTACCTATCTATCAATCAAAATAGATAGATTGATTTATTGATAGGTATATAGATAGATATCCATAAAAAGATGAAAAATAAGTAGTTGTATTAATAGCAAACAAAATAAACTTAAGACAACACTATTTCTAAGGTTAAAGTTGGTAATGGTATAATGATAAAAGTTTCAAGTACTAAAAAGAGACAACACTTCTAAAATTGATTGTACCTAATAACCTAGACTCAAAGTATATAAAGCAAAAGTTGACAGGTAAAATTATTAGCAGAATTGTCGTTGGTGGATACAGGACACAGAAGTTGGTATGGATACTAACAAGATCAACAAGCTGGATATATCAGCCAAATGAAACCCCACATGAGATAACTAGAGGATACACATTCTTCTCAAGCATAGACAGAACATGCATAGAATGTGTCATATATTTGGGCCATAAATAAGCCTAATTGTCTTCATTCTTTCAACACAATACAAATAAGTTAGAATTTAATAATAAAACAACGACTAAAAGTATGCCATACATGAGAACTGAAACTTATATTTCTAAATAATTAATGTGACAAAGTAGAAATTTAAAAATTCTTTGAACTGCATGATAATACAGTGCACATTAAACCTTTTGGGATATACCTAGAGCAATATTTAGAGGAAAATCTATTATTTGAAAGCCTATTATTAGAAAAAGATGAATGACTGAAAATTAATTAGCTAAATGGCCGATTTAAGAAGCTAGACAAAGAAAAATGGAATTAACCTAGGGAAGTAAAATTAAACAGAAAATAAAGATAAGACCAAAAAATAGAATAGAAAGCAAAGTTACTATATAAAGGTTTACCAAAATAAAACATTGGTTCTTTGAAAATATTGGAATATTAGATAAGACTTGAGGAAGTTTGATGAGAAAGTAGGCATAATTACATAGGCAAGAGGTAGAAGTAAATATAACTTTAAAAATACTCTGCCTAGAGTAGATTCGTGGTTACCAGAGGCTGGAGAGGGTAGGGTGAAGTGGAGAATGAAGAGAGGTTGATTAATGGGTACAAATAAACACTTAAAAGAAACAAGACCTGGTGTTTGATAGATCAGTAGGGTGATTATAGTTATCATTAATTGATTATAGATTTCAAAATAGCTAGAAAATAATTAATTTGCATGTTCCTAATATAAAGCAAAGATTAATATTTAAGGTGATGGATATTCCAATTATCTGATTTTGATTATATGAATGTATCAAATTATCACATGTACCCCCAAAATATGTACATTTAATAGATAAAAAATAAACAAGATGCTATAAAATAGAAAAAAAATACTCTGCACAGTAAATTTAAAATTTATGATAGTAAATTTGAAAATTACATGGAATAGGTAAATTAATTAAAAAATAAATTAATTCAACAGTGCCAACGAGGAAGAGAAAACAGGAATATCTCATAGCCATTACAGAAATGGACGCAGTATTTAGGTATCTTAAATAAAACCAAATAGCCACAAATATATTTCTTTGAAAAAATGATTTTTAATGTCTGCAAAATATGCCACTATAAGGATATACTGTAATTTACTGTATGACTAAGTAACTATATATATTTATGTTCTGACTTGTATATGCCTCCCATGTTTCAAATATATTCGTCTTGTCTTCTCAGCCGTACTGTCAAGGCCATTATTTATATTTCGATGGTTTTCGCGGCACCAGCTGTCATGATTTTGAAATATATTCTTGACCTTCGAAGCTCACTGCACATTTGACAGATTGAGAACTAAATAGAAGTGCTTGTTAGTATCTGCATCTCAGGGACTGGGGACAGCTGGGCTCAGAGTTATGTGACTCACTCAAAGTCAAGTGGTTAGTCAAGGAAGGAAACTGGAACTCACACTCTTAAAGACTATTCTATCCCATATCCTGAGAAATGGTTATGACTGAACATGTTCTGTAACGAGACAGATGATACAGTCGTCCCCGTTTACCTGCAGTTTCACTTTCTATGCTTTCAGTTACTTATGGTCAACTATGGTCTGAAAATACTAAATGGAAAATTCCAGAAGAAACAATTCATAAGTTTTAAATTATGCATTGTTTTAAGTAGTGTACGAACTCTCTTATTCTTGATGTGAATCGTCCCTTCGTCCAGCATGTACGTGGTACTGCCGTGCTGTGTTCAAGTAATTCTCATTTTACTTAATAAAGGCCCCAAAGCACAACAGTAGTGATGCTGGCATATTGTTACAGTTGCTCTATTTTATTATTTGTTATTGTTTTTAATCTCTTACTGTGCCTAATTTATAAATCAAACCTATTATAAGTATGTATATGTAGAGAAAAACATAGTATATATAGGGTTCTGTACTATCCAAAGTTTTAGGTATCTACTGTGAGTCTTGGAACATATTTCCTGTGGATTAGAGGGGACTCCTGTAAATACATTCATCTTTGAGGGCTATATAATCTCTGTTATATACACCTGCTCTACTTTGCTTTTGTATCATGAAAACAGCCACAGAAATTATGTAAATGATTTTATCTCATTTTAAATGAATGGTTACCCCTGGCTAAATTACTACTCATCATATAAACAGCAAATGTAAATAAATGGATTATTTCCATCCATATATTCCTACCTTTTTTTTCCATATGCAGTATATTAGGATTTTAGAGTTAACTGTCTTTAAAAAACTTATGCAAATTTTCAACACTGCAAAAATTCCTTTAATTAAGCTAAAAAATATTAAGTCAGGTTAAAAACGTATGAAAAAAACAAAGGAAGGCAGGCAGGAAGGTTTTTGTTTAAGATTCCTTTAACTCAGCACACTATTTTGAGATTCATCTATAATGTTGCACATATCAATAATTTGGTTCTTTTTATTGCTGAGTAGTGTTTCATTGCAAACCACTCGTTAGCTCTTTCTCCTATGGATGGATAGCCGGGCCTCAATCCTGCCTTGAACTACTGTAAGTTTTCATGTGAAGATAGGTTTTTAATTCCCTTGGAGTAAGGGCTGCTGGGGCAGAGGGTAGATGAAACTTTAGTTTCATAAAAAACAGCCAGACCTTAATTGAGAGGCTTTTAAAATTAAATTCTAAATTTTAAATGTATATTTAATTATAGAAAATGCTTTAATGTAATCTTTTGGGATAATAATGTGGTGTTTTTCCTTTAAATTTTTAACATTAGTAATAATAAAACAAAAAATTAATAGTAAATGAATTGCCTTCCCCAATCTTTCTAATCTCGGAATGTGGAGACCGGATGTGGGAATATTTTAGAATTCTGAGATGTTTATCTAGTCCCCTCAAGGTTTTTAATTTAAGAAGAGTATTTAATTGTGTTGGCTTCTATGATTATCAAGATTTTAACTTTCTTTTTGAAATTATTTCTTGCTTCCTTCCTCTTTCCCTTATAAGTAAGCTCTAAGAGAAAAATAATCCCAAAATGTAATGAACAGGAAATGAATTCTCTGTGGTCAAGGTAGGGCTACAGTCCCGCAGGCTCTGGTAGACTCCCCATAGGCTCAGCGTGCAGGAGAAAGAGCACCAGTTGTGGACGGTGTGGATCCGAATCCTCCACTAACTAACTAGTAATATATATTCTTCTAAAAGTTACATTAGTAACTTTAATCTCATTTCTTCATCTGAAAAATGTATAAAATATAAATCCTTAAGAGGTTTTGAGAGCATCTGATTTGTGGCGTTTATTCTATAAGTTTGTGTTTCCTCTTCAGTCAATATTTCTTTAGCAACTGCTAAATAGTGTTGTGCTAGGCACTGGGGATATAAGAGTGAACTGTGGTCACTGTCACATTGCTTGTCATCAAAGTAATTACAAAACAGTGTTACCTACACCATGACAATACTAGATAGTGCTACAGTAGCCCATAAAAGGGAGGTCAGGGAATAATTATCAGAAAAGAAGGTCTATCTAAAGTGATTTAAAGGATGAGTGCCAATTACCCTGGAGTGGCAAAGCATTGTTTCTTTGGGAAGGTAAAAGTGATTTTATATGGCCAGAGTGTATGTTTAATTGGGAGAAATGGCAGAATATGGGCGTCTGTAAGGGTCCCAGGTAAATTGCCAATGGCTATACACTTGATTTTTAATTCTTAAAATTAATTGAGTTATAAAATTAATAAAACTTATAATGATTTGGATTGTTTTCACTTGAAATTCATGATCATAAGCCTCAAGTGGGCCCTATCCCACATCTATTACTTTCCTTGCATTCTAGATGATCACTTCACAGTTGATCTCTTCAAACCCTAGACACTTCATCTGTCTTCCCGCTCAGCTGATGACCTTGCTTTCTACTTCACTGGGAAAATTAAAGCCATCAGAAGAGAACTTCCATAGACTGCCACGGATGCATCTAAACTCCTACCCGTGTCTAACTTTCAGACTCTACGCAGATGGGCTATCTATGTGTCAGTGTCATTCAGACACTGACACAAATGAACTATCCATGTATCCCGTTCTCTGCATTCAATTCCATCTCTCTTTACCTTCTCAATTCTCCCCCCTCCCCACGTATGTTTTCCTTCATAGGGGCATCACCAACAGCATAAAAACATATTGTTTTTTTTTTTTTTTACCAAAAAAATAAAATAAAAATTTCCTCAACTTCTCTTACCCCAGTAATTACTGCTCCATTTCTTTTACTCAGGAAAGTTTCCTTTGATAATGGCCTCCAATTTCTTCCCTATTCTTTTTTTTTTTTTTTTTTTTGAGACAGGGTCTCACTTTGTTGCCCAGGCTACAGTGCAGTGGTGTCATCATAGCTCTCTACAGCCTCCAACTCCTGGGCTCAAGAGATCTTCCTGCCTCAGCCTCCCTAATAGCTGGGACTGCAAGTGTGCCTCATCACGCCTGGCTGATTTTTTCTTATGTTTTGTAGAGATGAGGTCTCACTATGTTGCCCAGGCAGGTCTTGAACTCCTGGCCTCAAGCAATCTTCCCGCCATGCTGGGATTACAGGTGTGAGCCTCCACACTCAGCCTTCTTCCCTGTTCTTAATCTATTCCCGTCAGGCTTTTCCTCCTAACAATAGAGCTCAGGTCAAGATAACTAATAGCCTTTGGTTCTTGAACCCAGTGGTCAGGTATTAATCCTTATGTTATTTTATCTCTCACAGGATTTGATTCAATAGATCGCTCTCTCCTTAACACTCTTTTTTTCACATGGTTTCCCTGATACTATGTTTTTTTGGTTTTCCTGCTACCTGAATGGCCCTTTCTTTTCAATCTTCCCTTCTTCTTCCCAACCTGTCTCAGAGCCCAAAACTCCACTCTTTCCCCTTGTCTCACTCCTTCAGTGATGCCGTGCGGTCTTACGTCTTTGAACATCATCTATGTGCCAAGCATTCCCTTAGATTAGATGTCTCTCCTGAACTCAGTTATGTTCGTCTGTCTCCTAGACATTTCTATTTTGATGTCTAATAAATATTTAATCTCGACACATTGAAATCTAACCTCTTGATCCTTCCTTTCCTCCCTGAGCTTTCTCCTCTGGTTTTCTGCATCTGAACTGATGGCAACACCACGCTTCCAGCTGTTTGGGCTAACACTTCGGGATTCTTTTTTCTCTTGCTCACATTTCACATCCACTTTGTTCGTCCCCCAATTTTCAGACCCATTTCTCACTCCCTGTCACTGTGATATCAGTGTGGACCACCAGAGGGTTCTTGACCTCCATGTGGGAAGGAATTCAAGTGCAGGGTCACAAGCAAAAGAGAAGAATTCAAACACGAAGTATAGGCAGAAGCAGACAGATTTACAGAAAGCAAAGTACTCTCTTTCAGAAGGAGGCAAAAGAGCGGATTGATCCGGAAAAGAACAGTGCCACCCTAGGGTTAGGGTCTGTTCTTTTATGCTAATCCCCAATAATATGCTAATCCAGGGGCGGAATATTTATATATTTTCTGGAAAAGGGCTGGAGAGTTCCTAGAACCCTCCGCTTTCTTGACCTTATAGGGTAACTTCTGGGAGTTGCCATGATGGCATTTCTAAACTGTCGTGGCTCTGACAGATGTGATTTTTACTGTGTTAATGAGGGCAGTTCTTTCAGGGACACTGTCACCTCAGCTGTACACGTGCCCCAGTTAAAGGACTTGCCCTTTTTACCTTAGATAAAGATGTTATGGCTAAAGTAAAATAACTTAAGGATGCCTATTGGTTACATTTATTTTAGCTAAGCATATTCACATTCTTGTGACTTTCCTATCCTGTTGGCCTTCTTCTGATCTAACTGCCCGCAGGGCTGCCTGATTCCTGTCTAATTAGTTATATCTGCTCAAAACTTCTCCAATGCTCTCATGAGAAAATTGAAACCCTCCTCCGCTACAGCCCTCCTCAAAATGTTCTTATCTGCCACTTATTTGTTTTACTTTATCAATCATCTCTATTTCATTAGTTTACATTTTGCATACATTTATGGAAATCCCTTTCTTCGAATATTTGCTGATTCATACTGATTTCCTCTTTACTGTCATTTCAACTGTCAATTCTATTGATTCTCTGGAAGGATGGGTCTCCCACCATCCTGAAATGGTACTTACACAATAATGAGTAAAATTTAAGTAATATTATTAACAATATTGTGGCAGCTACAAATATAACTTACTGTTAAGATTATTTTGTAAATATTTAAGTGATAATATTTTCTTTGCCTCTTTCAATAGAGCATCACAAAATGGCTACTATGATCTAAATTTCTAGTTTGATGTTATCTGGAAGAATCTTCTCTAAATCTTATCTATTTGTCTTAAAGCTAAGTTATTTTAGTTGTCTAAAAACAAAATTCATTGGTGATGCCACACCAGAACACTGAGCTGGGATTGTATAAACACACCAATTGCTGGAATGTAGCAACCAATGTCATCTTTTACATTTGTTTGCAACAGATAGTCCCAAATGAGTAGAATTTAGAGTAGAAATTAGCTTGCCTATAACATATTAAAAAAAAAAAACAGAGAAGCAAAATGTTCTTTTTTGTAAAAAAAATAAATTCTAACTCATACACAAACAATATTTATACAGGTTAAGCAGTATCCCTTATCCAAAATGCCTGGGACCAGAAGTGTGTCAGATTTTGAATTTTTTCAGACAGATTTTGGAATATTTGCCTATATGTAATGAGATAACTTGGGGATGGGACCCAAATCTATGCATAAAAATAATTTGTGTTTCATATACACTTTATACATGGAGACTGAAGGTAATTTTATATACTATTTTTAGTAATTTTGTGCATGAAACAGAGTTTGACTGCAACCTGTCACATGAGGTCAGGTGTGGAATTTTCCATTTGTGGTGTCATGTCGGCACTCAGAAAGTTTCAGATTTTGGAGCATTTCAGATTTCAATTTTCAGATTAGGAATGCTCAACCTGTATTATACAAAAAAATGGATAACTTAGGTATATTTGTCAATATTTTCTTCTTGAGTATAATTATTTTATAAAATTTTTTCCATTGTTATGACATTTATTTAGCACACCTATCTGAACAAATCAGTGATGTGACTTCAAGGAGATTTGAGAGAGAAGGAAGAAAGGAAGTAAACACGAAGGGAAAGAATGGAAGGAAGGAGGAAAGGAGAGATATTAATAAATAACCCTTCAAGCTTCTTCCTGGGTGTTCTTTTAGTTAAAGCTATTTTCCAAAGCATTATATTCCTATCCACTAGTTTTTGCCTAGAAATAATCGCTAAGATATTGTGAATTTTAGATCCCTGTTTACTATTCAAGACTTTGTGTTTGTCAAAATAGATTAATTTTGCCTCACTGACCTAATCATAGCAGAACTTTATAAAGAAGCTTTGTTAATTTTTAATATTCTGAGTGCATTTGTTTCTATCCTCTTCAATTTTATATTCTTAATAAACAAATAATAGAATAATAGAAAATAATATTTTTTGCTGCCGAATAAAACATTAGCACATCTTCTGTGAGAGACCTTAAAAGTAAATTCAATCATTCATTTAATGTTTATCCTAGTAGTTTTAACTGCACATTAGAATCACTGGATGAGCTTTTAAAAATCCTGATGCCCAGGTCCCACCTCAGATAAATTAAATCGAAATGTCTATCTGTGGAATGCATTGGTATTTTAAAGCTTTCCAGGTGATTCCAGTACAGCTAACATTTAGGACAACTGGTTAACCATAGCCTACCCTCATTGGGAATTAACTTTGAAAAAGCCCTTGTAGACATTCCCAAATAAACGTCAGAGGATCTTTAACATGTTGCAAACATACTATCTCTGTTTCACCTTCTTTAAAACATAGCATATGACATTTTTAGGGAATCAGGACAAGGATCAAAGAATGGCTTGGCATATCTGCCATTCAACCTCTTTTAATGAACACTAACAAAGATTTGAAAGTGTGTTAGGTGCTAATGGGAACACCAAGGAAGGAGAAAACATGATTCCTGTCCGTAAGGAACCTAGTTGAAGACATTAGACAAGTGGTCTTTCCTCTATGGGCTTCAGGATCCCTGCCTGTGCAGTTGTGATAATGCATATACCTTCCACACTTGATTGTTGAGAATACAAATGTTGCATATAAAGTGATTGTATTGGTAAATGACAGTACATTTTTTATAATTTGGTCATCTTTTTTTCTTATTTTCAGCTGATGGAAGCTGACAAGAAGTTTTCAGCTGACAAGTTAGCGTGAAAACTCCCAAACCCTATAAAGTGCATGCCTATACTCTTAGATACTAGGGGGATTGCTAAGATTTGGAGAGGGGAAAACAATGTGGGGCAGGATGCCGACATCTTTTCACTCTCCACCAATTAGGATAAGAAAACTTAATTTGCAGAGATAAGGTGATGTCATAACTACAAGCTTTGGCCTAGGAAGTTAAGGGTCTAGGATCCAGAGAAGTAAACTGCATTAATGGTGTGGTCATATCCACGCCAGAGCTTGTTTGGAAACGCACAGAATTGATTCCAAGATGTCTTAATAATGCAGTCTGGGGTTTGTATCTCCAAGCAATGTTCCATCAAAGACAGCCTTTAGAGCTATTTTCTAACTAACAGGCTCAGAGCAGATTCACATAGATAGGAAACAAGTAAACTTGAGCTTGGCTCCATTTGTGTCATCTCTCTAGAGATCTTTTGTGTGACCACGCCCTGAAGGCACCCTACCCAAAGCTGTCAGTACACACAGTGATGCATAACAGAGTTCTATGACCTTTCTGTGGAATAAATTATTTCTTCTGATTTTGCAATATTTTTGATGTTTTATACCCAGAGTAAATGAACAAAGTTAAAGCTATTCTTCTTTGTACATTGTGAAACCTTAAGTTCCTTAAAGATGGCTCAGAGTCTTCCAGCAAATGAAAGAGTTGTTTAGTAAAAATAAAATGTGACAATGGACTCATAATCAAAAGAAGGCAAAAAAGAATATTTTTTTGATCATAACGGAGAGCCATATTTCTTGATGTGGTCCTTACATTCTTGGTCCTCCATTTCTCCTGACCCCTCAGCAAATAGTACCACCACTGAAGCTTCCACGATCTTCCCCACGTTACGGTGTTAATCTGTAATGCTGCTCAACTTTTTATTCCTATGTGTAAACCAACATTGAACAAAATTTGGTTTGATGCCGAGAAAATGATTCTTTTAATATTTGATGAGTTTATGTGGTTAAGCACTTTTATCAAATTTTTATTTTCTCCAAGAGAAATAAAACAGAGCCAGTAAAAATATTCCTTCTGGCTCCCAGTAGCTAAATACTCACCGGAGGACTGCCTCTAAAACTAAAGGTTTGATCCCTGATACTTATTTAAGATTCCTCTTTATGGTTACTTACTAGAATTTTTTTTTTTTAATTTGTCATTCCCCAGGTGAAATAATTAAGGCAAACTCTAGAATGGAACTACTAATTCATTCATAAAGAGCAGAAAATTAACAAAGGCAAAACTTGAGAACACACATACAGAACAACACTTCTGAAGTCTCACTTAATTTTTATCTCGGGGGGAAAAAAGGGAACTAAATTTGCTGAGTTTGCTTTAATACTAAGAAGTTATTGCCCTCACTTAGCTGGGAGGCTGCTTAACATGAGGAAGCGAGAGTTACTGAAAACCAGGCA
>CAUYSK010043607.1:0-53125 GCA_963575035.1 Avahi laniger | reverse complement strand
GTTTTACCGTATAATACAATCTTGGATACAATCTTGGATACAATAAAATAACATTTAATCCTGTGGTATGTTTTCTAGCACAGAAGATTGGTGATTTTTTTTTCTTTCTTTGTTTTTTAAATTTCAGAATATTACGGGGGTACAAACATTTTGGTTACATATGCCTTTGCCTTGCCCAAGCCAGAGCTATAAGCATGCCCTTCCCCTATACAGTGCACTCCGCACCCATTAGTTGTGAGTCAACCCACCACCCCCTGACCGGCACCCAATAAATATTACTTCTATGTGAGCACCTTTAGTGTTGGTCAATTATACTGAAGATTGGTGATTTTTTTTTTTTTTTTTTGAGACAGAGTCTCACTCTCTTGCCTGGGGCGAGTGCCATGGCGTCAGCCTAGCTCACAGCAACCTCAAAACTCCTGGGCTCAAGCAATCCTACTGTCTCAGCCTCCCAAGTAGCTGGGACTACAGGCATGAGCCACCATGCCCAGCTAATTTTTTCTCTATATATTTTTAGCTGTCCAATTAATTTCTTTGTATTTTTGGTAGAGATGGGGTCTTGCTCTTGCTCAGGCTGGTCTCGAACTCCTGAGCTCAGAACGATCTACCCGCCTTGGCCTCCCAGAGTGCTAGGATTACAGGCGTGAGCCACCGTGCCGGCCCAGATTGGTGATTTTTGTCTTTCTCTTTTCAGATGCCAATGTGAAGGCTTGCAAAATAAACATTTATACAAAACAAACATTTTGCATAAATCAGCATCAATCAGTATTTACCTTTGTGAATCAGAAATTTAAACCAAGCTTGGGTTCCATTAACCCTAGCTGCTGCTTCTGTGTGTGAGTCCATATAAGAACGTATGAGCTTGTGTGTGTCTTTCAGGCTAGGTCCTAGACTTTGGTAACAGATAACCCTAACTTAAATGACTGACATTCTGGTACATGGCTGACAGCAGAGATGAGGTGAGGCTGGGTACAATCATGGTCAGGGCAGGAGCCACAGCAGGGAAGTAAGTCAGAGACAGAACACGACACATCACTGAGGAGCTGGGCCGGAGAGGAGCCGGGTCGGGGAGCATACCATTGTTCTGCTCGTCAATGGGTGAACGGATGCCACCCCCATTTAAAATGCACATGGACACATGGTTCCAGAACATTTCATCTGCGTGTCTAAGGTTGTTGTAAATCTGCAACAGTAACACAAATTAAATACAGAGAGCTCTTGGTTCCCCTCTCCTAAAACCCCATACTCTCAGGCTGGTAGGCCTTAGCAAAACAATCTCTTGGGGCATAGCCCTGGTGTCAGGACTGGGCCTCCTGTGTGGACTGGCCTGCAGCCCTGCTCCTGCACAGGTTCCTCCAGGGCAGGGTGTGTCTCCTGCCTGCTCAACCCCAGACCTCATGCCAACAAGAAAGAACGTGGCCTCCATGTCTGTGTCTCCAGCCAATTCCCAAGTCTGCAGTTTTGGAGGCACAGGGACAGCCTCCTGAAACTGGGAGAATCCGGTTCATTCTTTCTTTTCTTTTACAAAATATATGTTTAGTTATAAGAAATAACATAAACATATGCTCATTTGAAAATAAATAGCTCAAAAAACAAAAGTTCTTGTATGTATTCTCCCTGGCCTTTGGAATAGAGAGGTGAGCACTGCCAGCAGCCTGGGGCATTTCCTTCTAAAGCATTCTCTGAACATTTGCATGCTGCCTCCTCTTTAACCCCTCTTGCCCTGCTGACCTAAAGATGCTGGGCAGCCACGAGGAGTCTCATCTCTGAAAGCATGAACGTTGTCATTTACTTGGCACGCATTTACTGAGTGCAGTTGTACACCAGGCACCTGGCACCGGGCACCATGTGCTGAGTACTGGCAAATAAATGACTGGCCTGGGTGCGTGCCGTGAGCCCGTGGAAGCGGTGGGTCCGGCCCGCGGGGAGCTAGCGCAGCCAGTCTGCTGCAGACAAGTAGACCAGGGTGCTTCTCACGGCTGATCTCGCTCAGCCACGGGACTTAGGGCCATTTTAACTGTGTGTTGTCACTCTATGCTTGTGAAAGGGGTTCCAGTCACACCTGGGAGCTGATGGACAGATCAGGGAAAAATAGTCTGGCCAACTTAGGTCCAAACAGATGTGTTTTATCTACTATGTTGACATCTTCAGGGCAACAGAGTTTGTGTATTCATATCTTACTAAAAAAAAAAAAAATCCAAAATTCAGACATCTAAGAACACCTTGAAATAAACGTTTTAGTTCTTGTAAGGCAATAAAGTGATGGTCATGTGATCTACTTCAGGCACCTTACCAAGGAACTCAATATGAAACCACACCAAGCTTTTATCTGGGCACTAATTTTTTAAAATCTCTGATCTGCTACTATCAGTCTGTCCTTCTTTGCATCCTTCCTTCCTCTTTCCTTCTTCCTTTCCTTCCTCACCAGACACAGGCCCTCTGCTCCTGTGGACAACTCACCATAGCATCACAAATCAGGTTGCCCATGTTGCATTCTTTAAAGCGGCACGATTGGGTGGAGCCATCCAGATAGACAATGGTTTTCCCCAGTTCCTGGGTGGAATAATTATCTAATTTTATCCTCCATTTGTTAATGTCTGCTTTTATGCTTGGATCTAGAAGAAAAAGAAAGAAGAAAGACAGGAAGGAAAGAAGGAAGCCTATAGTTAAAGCAGATCTCACACTGGGCTAAATTCTGGAGAAAGAATCAAATATCATCTAGCTTACCTGTTGTGAGTACATATTTCTTTCCCATATCTGTGTACATTTTGGTTTTAACCATGAAATTTCCTTAGGAACCTCTATTTTGTTCCCTGGTGATAAGACCTGAAGTGGATCTTACTTTAAGGATACGCTGAACATCTCAATATCAACTCATCACATCTGTATGAGCTACCTGTTGGCCTGCCTGGGATAGCATTAGAGGTAGGAGCTCTGAAAGGCCCAAGGGCAGGTGTCAAAGGCTGCTGAGGTGCTGCTGGGCTGTCACTGTCTGTGTGGTTCTGGCCCCCTCCCTGTCTGGCTACGAAGAGGCCTGTTTGGTGACCACACAGGCCAATCTGATCACGGTAAACAGAAAAGGTCAGGTGAGAAACAAGCACAGGAATATGTTCATGTATACGATATAAAAATGAATGACATAAAAATGTACTTTTACTCTGAGTCCCAGACAAAAGAGTTAGAAAGATACTCCCTCATGTGATGAATAAAGACACTGAGGCCCATCGAGACTCGGCAACTTGCCCAAGGCACATGGACCCTCATGGGGGGGGCCAGGATTTGAGCCCCACTTTGCCCAGTTTGAACCCATTTGCTTCAATAATCAGCTCTCCTCTGGGCATGAGCTGAGAGTGGCTTCTGCACGTCAGGACCAAGCTTTTAAAAGGCAGAAGTGGCGATGCAGAGTCTGGTGCTGAGGACTCAGAGAAGCAAATGAGCATCTTGGCATTTGGGTGTGTTTGAAATCTCCTTCTCCACGAGGAGGGTGAACTCCAGGGAGAAGCTAAATTCTTCAATAGTATTATAGTTTTTTCCTGAAACATTTTTTTTAAAAGAGGTCGTTGGCGGGAGGGGGGGCAATATCCAGCCATCTAAATTTTAAATTGGTGGGACATTCTCCCGAATTTCACATACCTTCAGGAATGCTGCTGTTTAGAAGAATGGGATTTCCATGTGAAGAGACAACATCTCCTTTTTCATCAAACTCTATCTTCAAATAGCCTAGATATTTGCCAAAAGCATAGGCCTGGACCACAGGAACTTTCCGCCCATCGTCGGAGGTGACTATGAATGGGTACTTCCCAGCAGGCACCTCTTTGGAAGGTGGATTGCCTGAAATAAAAGAGCCAAAGCTGATCAAGTCAGCCCTTGTACATGGCTGGCTGCAGGCCAGCAGGCCACCAGCCGGATGACAGTGACTTTTAAATTGATGATTCGCCAGCTGCTGCTCCACATAGCTGGTCTTTCAGAGCCATGCCTGGGCATTTGCCCGTTTCCGAATGCCTTTTGGCACATGAATCCTTCCATTCTCCACTCAACAGGCATTTACTAAGCTCTTCCTAAGTCCAGGGCATTGTGCCTGGTGCTGTGTGGCACACAAAGGTGTAATATCGCTAAGATTATCCCAACTCCATCCTGACCGTGGCTACATTCTCACTAGCCAGGTGGCTTAGCCAGGCCACTTCACTCTACTGAACTTCAGTTTCCTTGCCTGTAAAATGGATGAAATAACAACTCCTGTTTCACAGAGCTGCTGAAAGGCTTAAATGTCTAAACTCCGTAGCATGGTGCCAACACACAGTATGTGCTCAATAAATATATATTTCTTTCCCTTATAAGGTGACGGCAATCTCTAAAAACCCCAGACACATACTCCAAAGCTTACAGTCTTTAATGGAAAATGCAGAAATGACAAAGAGCTGTCCTTGGGTTTTGCTGGTAAATTCTGCATGCCCTTAGGTGCCTTTCAGAAAAGCCACGTTCACCCTGGGGACTGATTAGCACTGCACAGTAGCCAGCCCAGCCGGACCTCACACATGTCAGGCTCTGCAGGCCTTTGTCTCAATGGGGTTGTGGGGGAGAGCTTGGGAGCCACTCATCATTCAGGAGCTGGGAGGCCCACCATCGCCTCCCAGACACGCACCTGCATGAGGGTGGGGAGTGTGGCCACCCAGGGAGCATGTGGCCCTGCCTCTGATTGCTTGGCATGTTTAAGTTCTTTAACTGCACCCTCCTTCAGGCACACTGTGGTTCACATCTTACCTCCATGGAGACAATGACATAGTTTGGGCTGTTTTGAATCAGAGACTATTGATATCCTTGACTCCACCGCTGTTTCAGCAGTGACTTCATATGGCTTCATATGACTTCAGCATATCTTGGTTACACACATGGACCAGTTGAGAGTTGGCCACGAGCCACACTCTGGGCTTTGTTGTATTTAGTCCTCCAAGCTTCCCACAAGGTAGGTCCTATCATTATCTGTACTTTACAGGATAAGATTTACTGTCATAGGTAAAGTACCCGAGGCCACATAGCTGGTATGTGATGGGGAGCAAATTGGAAAGCAGGGCTGTGAGGCTCTGGACTTGTGTTCTCTCCACTGCCCACACAGCCTACCGTGTGCTCGTCTCATAAAGTCTGCAAGCTGGTTGTCAGAGGCCACTTACCAAAACACATGCAAACCCAGGGTTGGCACCTGTGTGTCTCAGGCTTCACCTAAGACAAGCTGGGGTAGCATGTTATGAGGGACCCACCCCTGCCACGTTTCTATGCCAAGAGCAGCCTCCTCTCAGCTCAATAACCACAGGGCAAAGGTATGCACATGCCAGCACTTCATAAGCAGCAAATAGCTGTTGCCAACCTTAGTGTCCCATTTTCTTGTTCCTTTTGGGGAAAAAGCAAAAAAAAGTCTTGGAGCTTTACTTTTATAGAAGTACCCAACTTAAGATCCAGTGAGGCCTGTTCCATCTCCATTTGCCTCAAGGGCGACAGGCCCATCAGCTGATGCATGGTAGAGTAGCAGGGAAGGTTAGCACTCTGGTCACCCTCATTCTGTTCTGTGCTGGTCCTGTGGGCAAGCCTGTAGCCTGGTCTGTACTTCAGGGGACCAGGTGGTCATGGCAGCCCGGTCCCAGCCTCTCAGCCAGTTCCTTCTCCAAGTGCAGAGAAGCTTGGGAAGGCGAAATTCCTCAAATGTCCACAAGGTGGCGGAGAATACCCCATCCAGGGGAAAAAAAGCACTAAATCGCAGGCATCAGGAGAACCGCAAGCCTGACTTTTCAGCGTTTATTTTTCTGCCTTCCATAGAAATATCCCAGCTTAAACAGAATGTAAAAGCTAGGAATCCAACAATCCAGGGAAATGCCGCATCAGATCAGCATGCACTCTGCAAATAGGAGCTCACAATCTCAGCTCCCATCTGACAGGGACCATTCCCTAGTTTGGAAAGATCTCCGTGTTCTATTTGTTAGAATGAAAGACATATCATCAATATCTTAAATGGACTTAATCAGGAACAAGGAGGACACTAACCATGTCACTAAGGCAACAGATGGTCTAGTTTGGCTAATCTCTGTCTCCTCCACAGCTGAGCCCTCTCTCTCCCACCACCCCAATTCGGCAATCCCAGAAAACTGCTGGCCGAGAAAGCAATCCAGGGCTTCACATTTCCCACACCATTCCATACCATTCAGTTAAAGATGCTCAGCCCCAAATATTCTTTCCACACAGAGCAGCACATCTATCTTTAGAAACCTGACTCATCAGGAGTTGTGGACTGACATCTGGAGTTGATAAAGGCAGCATTTCCTAGCATAGTGCGGGGGCTCGAAGGAACCTCGTGGGGCTCTGCCCTGGGAGCCAAGGAATGTGATGATCCCAAGTGCAGGTCTGGACAACTGCCCTCCGAGTGTCACATGGTAACAGACAGAGATGCCGGACAGCAGGCTTTTGACCTGGTTTTCAATTGGCCGAATTGTATTAAAATAGAATGTTATAGAATAGAAGGCGGTCCATGCTATGCTTTTGACACATATGGGAACTGGTGTAAGAACTCCCGAATTGGAGCCTCTATAAAAGGACTGGATAAAAATAATTGGTAATTAGCATATGTCAAATGCTTGCTTCCAAGGGACTTGAGTTTCTCTTTTAAATTACTTGGAAGTGCCTGCTCCCACCAGACACTGCGTTTATCTGACTACTTCTCTACATCTCCGCAGGCACGCCACAGTCCTGGCCACGGTCATCTCGCGCCTGCGTCATGGCGGCGGCCTCCTGACTGGTCTCTGTAGGTCTCCTCTTTGCCTCTTTCTACTCTAGTCTCCGGCAGCCTGAGTGATCTTTCTAAAACGTAAGTAAATATGATTATGCATTCCCTGGTTTTAGATATTTCCTACTGGCCTTAGGAAAACACTAACATTTTTAACGTGAATATCATCATCTATGTGATGGCCCTTTCTTATCTTGGCAGTTTCATAAGAACATTCATCCTGCCCTTCAGTGATCAGCCTCCTCCCTTTCCCGCCTGGGAACCTCCCTATGTGGAATAAGAGCTTCTGCAGCCAGAGGCCCACACGTGGATTAGTTAAATATTTTTGCTTCAGTTTCTCATCTGTTAAATGGAAAAATAACAATACCTACCTTTCAGGGTGGTTGGGAGGATTAAAGAAGTTAATGCAGCAAGTGAAGCTTGGACTCAAGGAAAGTGCTTAATAAAAATATATCGATGATTATTGACCAGGTTAACTCCTGGATGTCTCTGTTCTTCTGATCTTGGCCCTAACGTCAGTCCCTCAGGGAAAACTCACTGATGACCCCCTAGACTTGGCCAGGTCCTTCTATTAATATTACATGCTCTCTCACAGCATCTTGTATTTCTCCCTTCATAACATGCTTTATAATTATATACAATATGATTTATTTATTTGCATAATTATGTATTTTTAAAAATCTGATTAGGGTCAGTATCCCTTTCAAGACACCGAGTTCCACGAGGGCAGCCAGAGATGTGTCTCTAGGGTGTAGCTAGCACAGAGGTGCGTAGATAAATGTTTGTTGAATGACTAAACTTTAGGAGTTTGGCAAACACTCTCTCATCGATCACACAAGATTTCTATGCTCTCCCTGTGGCAGAACCATGCTAGCGGTGAGTGATGCTAGAGTGGCAGCCCCTTCCCACTGCTCCCCTCAATTCACCGTCCTAGGCTCATAGAGCTGGGTGGGAGCTGGTGGGAGGGAAGCCGAACTGGAAGACAGGAACCGGGGGAATGGGTTTGGTGCCAGTTCAGTTTCAACCTGGCTTCTAGACCTGGTTTCAGAGACATTTAATCCCTGAAGCCTAATTTTATTTCCTAAATTTGTAAAACAAAAGATTTGATTAGTGGTTTAAACCAGCAACAGTTTAACCTATTCTTTTTTTTTTTTTTAAGCTATGAGCATATTTTGCACACAAGAAAGATTTTGTGGCAAGGCAAACAGACTAAGCAGAAAAGCCAAGTTGCTCAGGCTAGAGCCCAGCTGGGACAGGAGCCCCACTCTAGCTGGGTTCCCTGCCACAAGAGAACCTCTGCACCCAGCTCCTCTGGCTCTCTAGTCAGGCCCACTGCCGCTTCTGCTGCCTCTATTCCAGGAGCAGCTCCAGCTGTCCAGGAGGGGGCGTGCCTTCCATCATCACAGACAGTCCGGAGGCATCCAGCAACCAGAGGAGTGAGTCACTGTCTCTTCAGCCATCTCTGCACCAAACCATGATGCACACACAGTCATGTCTCCTTCAGGGAATTCGAGAGGCCATGCATTATTATCCATTCCCAGACTATGTCACTCTGTTTTGCACACGCTTTGATTTACTGCTCAAATTCTTGTGCCTGATCTTTCAATGACAACTGGGAGGTCTAAAAGAGATTATGCATCTTTCAGTAGTTCCCAGATTGGGCGCAAATCCTCCATGAAATCCAATCCAGGCTTGTACCAAAGCCTGGCTGGGTAGGGCAAAGCAGGGAGCCCTGCAGGGTGGGAACAGTTCATCACATATTTAGTCACTCATTCAACAAATATTTACAGAGCTCCACCGAGTGTCCAGTGTGTTGGATTCCCACTGCCTAGCAGGGCCAGGCCTGTGGTCTTTGCTTCGTCTTCATGGAGGCTGGGAGTGGCTGCTCCGAGGAGATGGAGCAGGGAAAAGGGGTAAAGCCCCAGCTCTCTCATCCTCTCCTCTTCACAGAGAATCTGGCCTCCCCCAGGGCTCCATCTCTTTCCAGATACCAGGTTTCCTATTCACTTTTTACATTCTAGAACAGGTTTCTATATAACATATTTAAAAACCCCAAAAAACAAAAATCTCAACAGCACAGCTACCATCAGTTTCTATCATTATGGCTTGTGAAAATGCAGAGGCCAGGGGAATGGGGTGGAGAGAGAGATGGATTTTTATCTTACAAGGCCCATGTAGTTCCACTTACTAACGGTAATTCTTTCACAGGCAATAACTTTATGTCATGAGATGAAAAAGTAGCTAAATGTGATCATAAACTGATACACTCCTGATAAATTTTTTAGGGAAAACAAGCATTTAGCTGGAGAAGGTATTCCCAGCGTGGTCATCTAGTGCAAAATGCTGTGTGTAGTGAGTGAGTGGTCTTAACTGCTAATCCCATGAATCATTCATTCTGGTCAGGCTGGTAAGTGATGGAGCGTAGACAGCTCACTTCAGGGAAGCTTGTCTACCAGGGCCTGAGGATGGAAGGCCAAAGCTCTGGTTCCAAATTACGACAGAGTACTTGGGAATTCTCCTTACAGATGAGCAGCCATGGATTGCCAGCCATAAATATTTCTAGGCTTTGGGGAGGGCAAGAGAACCGAGTGAAACATACCTGGGCTGCTTGTTCAAGCACTGCGTGCCTGGATTCCTGCCTTTGACAGGTGAGAAGATCCATTGGGTCATTTATGAATTTGGCTTAGGTTCTCAAATTTAGGATATCTTCTTTTTTTATTTAATAAAAATATTTATAATAGTTCAACTTTAGGATTAATGGTTAAGTTTACAGGGTTAGAGAGGTTCTTTTTTAAGAAATATTATAAAAGCAAAACTAACGTTACAGAATGGCAAATGGAGAAGAAAACAATTATTAATAGTTCCACTACCTTTTGGTAGTGACCAATATAATTTTTATGAATTAAAAAAAATATATGTATGATTAGCAATGAGGGTGTCAGAGTACACTTTAAGGAGAAACCATTTTGTTTAGTAAAATATTTTTGTGCTATAGTTCCTCAGAGTAACCGAATCCAATAGAATATATCCTATTGGGTTTTGTTTCTCTTTCTCTAACTATATCTATCTATATCTATATCTATAGATAGTAAGTCATGAACCTACTATGTTCTAAGGTCCCGTTCTGCTCATATATTACCTTATTTAACATATATATAATATATACGTAGAGAGAATACACACACAGAATATTAGAGAACTGACATATTTGCCTTGGACCTAGGACCCTGTTCTGCTCATTTATTACCTCATTTAATCCCTACTACAACTCTTTGAGTTGTTACCACCATTACCATTTTTAAAAAGAGAAAGCTGATGCTCAGGGTGCGTAAGTAACTTGTCCAAGGTCAGACAGCCAGAAGTGACTAAGCTGGGAGGAAACTGGATCTGTGACTGTCCAAAGCCCTTTCCACACCCCACGCCACTTCCCAGTGAAAGTGGGAGAAACGAGATCCTTTGTGGAAGACCATCAAGCAGCAAATTAAGGAAACACAAACTTCAGTCCTAGGAAGCAATTTACACATCGTGGTATGACTGGGCTTATGATTTCACACTAGGTGGTCATCAGCTTTCCTTATAACTCAACCCTGCCACATGGCCTTGACTGTCATTTGTTTTGTAGTCGTTCTTTCTAGACTTTGGTTTTGGACAGTCTCACTTGGCCTTGAAGAGCAGTTTCACGAGACAGCTAAGACTGATCAGTGTTGTGTGGCTGCAGAAATCGCTCACCAGAAGGCTCTGGCTTCGCTCTGTAAAGGAAGCAGGTGCTGAGCCTGGGCCGTGGCCAGAGGTTCACTGAAAAGACCCGAGTGGTGAACACTGCAACAAGTAAGTCCCTGTGCTTACCACATTCAAAAAGACCCAGGGAAATCGTCTTTGAGGCTACCAGCCACACCTCTGCCCCTCGGCCGATTCTCCCAGCTCACTCAGTAAACCACAGACGTCAGCAGTTCTTGCAGAAGGCCCAGAGGAAATGGTTCTGTGTTGCAGAGTGTTCCCTTCCCTGTCCTGTGAATGTGGTAAATAATGAAATTGTCTTCTTGTTCTAAAAGGCACGATTACCTGAACTACAAGGATGAAAATTGCTGGGGATATAGACAATGATTGCAAACACCAACAACAGCTGTCACCCTTCCTCACTCATTCTAACACAGCAGAGACGCCTCCAGCCCATCAGGCTGTGCACCTGCCCGGTGGCAGCGGGAACAAGCAGAAGGTTCTTGGTCTGTCTTATTTATAAATGATGTTGTGGACTCCATTTCTTTTAAGAGTAAAATTCTGTAGTCATTAAAATAATTTCTGGGCCGAGCGCGGTGGCTCATGCCTAATCCTAGCTCTCTGGGAGGCCAAGACAGGCGGATTGTTTGAGCTCAGGAGTTCGAAACCAGCCTGAGCAAGAGTGAGACCCCGTCTCTACTAAAATTAGAAAGAAATTAATTGGACAACAAAAAATATATAGAAAAAATTAGCCGGGCATGGTGGCACATGCCTGTAGTCCCAGCTACTCGGGAGGCTGAGGCAGGAGGATCGCTTGAGCCCAGGAGTTTGAGGTTGCTGCGAGCTAGGCTGACGCCACTGCGCTCTAGCCCGGGCAATACAGTGAGACTCTGTCTCAAAAAAAAGAAAAAGTAATTTCTGTTCTTCAAATGAAAAAGATTGAATGTTATATTCAACAAATGTGTGCCTAAATCCAGAAGCAATGAGAATTAGGTACATAATAATAAAAAACAAAACCCAGATCCATCAAATAAAGAAATCTTACTTTTAAAGAAACAGTACTTGTTAACATTCATTCAGCTATACTGGACACCTTTCCTTCTGTGTGTCAGCCATGGCATGGCCCAAAGTATGATGGATGCTTCCAGACTAGCAAGAAGAGAAACATGAAGCTTGCTGGACTGGGAGGGACAGAGGAGCTCAACAGGTGCGAGGTTTTATGTGGCTGAAGGCCAGCTCTGAAAGGAATTAGGGGGTGAGAAAGCTTTAGGGATAGGAGGCCGTGACAAGAGAGTTGCAGAGTGGAGTTTTGGAGATGAGTAAGTCCAGGCTGTGGCCCCAGAAATGAAGGTGCTGAAATGGAGTAGAAGTGACAGTCTTGGGGTTGAGGGATGCAAGGGACTCTGAGCCTCTGTATTGGGTCAGCCACCCACATGGACACCGTGCCAGGGTGAAGACAGGAGCTGGAGTGGAGAAGAAGATAGGAAACTGAGTGCTAAATTCTTGGGGATGTGGTAGATTGTTTGGAGGCCATCAGATGACAGTAATGAGGAGGGGGCAGGTGGGGGCAGTTGGAGGCATAAGTTTTCTGTAGTAGCTAAGGAAGTTATAAGGTGTTGTACCAAATTTATTTTTTACTTCCCCAAATCCTGCAGAGTAAGCAGTCAGGCTCTATGCATGGATGACTTTCTAGGGAACAGGATGGAAGGGCTCCCAGAATTAGCAATTCTCACCCCTTTACTTTGCAGATACAGAAACCGATGCCTACACTCACCCAAAGCCACAGCTAGTCAGATTGACTTGCAGAACCAAAAATTCAGTTAAAATACTGGAAGGCAAACAGAGAGACAGCATCTTGGGGGTCCCTTCGAGAGTGGCACAGTGAATAGAGTCCTCCAGCTGCAGGCTTCAACCTGCACTCACTGCACTACTTTTTTCTCTAAAGGTGACAAAATGGACCAGTTCATGACTCTAGGATTTAACTCTTTCAGAAAAAGCTTTTGCATGCTAGCCCTAACTCTTGCAGCTTTAACATTCTGTAAGCCTGGTAGGGGGACGTCCTCTCCTCTACCCTTTGCGTGAGAGTGGTCAGACAGTGCTTGGGTTATCTGCATGTGCACAGTTCTTAGAATCAAAAGAAACTGGAATGACTATCAACATTTGGAGGCAATCAGTTCATGCACTGTTTTAGTCATGCCTCATGTAAAGCTGAGTTTTAAAAAATACAGGCTGGCTACAATAGAATAAAATTATTGTGATGGGTGGTAACTGACATTAAAAAATTAAATAATAGAACAGAAAATATCAGGGTGCAATCCAAGAGCTTTGGAAAAGTTTTCTTTCCAGTGTGTGTGTATATTGGGTCCTGTATGTACTGTAATGGTTCTCAGTAAGATTTAAAATTCCAAGGGATGCATTATTTTAACTATATTTTAATGAATCATATTTAACGTATTCATTATTTTAACTTCATGGAAAGTCCATAAAATGGTTCAGTGGAGTTTTTTTTTTAAGGCTGAGAAAATTTATTTAAATAGGCAAATATGCCTCATCCCTACTGTGTCCTGGAATTACTTTTAATTAAGTTCACTCTTCAAAACAATGAGTATCAAAATCAAAGATTTTCATGAGAACAAGTTTAATCTTGGTAAGCAATTGTGAAATGTGCAATACATGACTAAGACTCAGTTATCTCGGTTTTCTCAGAGATTGTAATTATCTACTTCAAGATTTTGGATAAGCAAACTATAATTTTTATCCTCAAATCTTTCTTTCATCCAGTCATTCATCATTAACCAGATTTCTCTACTTAGCAAAGCACATACAGTTGGCTCTCTGTATCTGTGGGTTCTGCAACTGTGGATTCAACTGACAGCTGACAAAAAATATTTTTAAAAAGTGGATGGTTTCACTTGTACTGAACAGGTACAGGCTATTTGTCTTGTCGTTATCCCCTAAACAAGATAGTATAGGAACTATTTACATAGTATTTACATTGTATTAGGTATTATAAGTAATATACAGATGATTTAAAGTATCTGGGAGGATGTGCATAAGTTATATGCAAATACTATGCCACTTGATTTAAGGGACTTGAGCATCCATGGATCTGGGTATCCACAGGGATTCCCAGAACCAGTCCCCTGCAGGTACTAAGGGGTAACTATAGGGTTACAGGAACAAAGGGACCAGCTGCAGAATTAATGGGAAGCTGGGTATAGTCATCCAACCTTTTCAGGCCTCTTAGGGCACAGTAACTGATGGGCACACAGCACAGGTTGGGGATGACCAACTGTTGCTGCAAGACGTTGTCGAGTGAGATGGTGTGCAGAGAAGTCAAGGGGCACAGGAATGACTTCAGCATGTGAGTGGAGGAGTGGGACTCCTTTGATTGTTCATGAACTGTTTTGGTCATGCCTCACGTAAAGCTGAGTTTTTAAAAATGTGGATTAGCTACAATACAAGAAAATTAATTTAATAAGTAGAAACTGACATTAAAAAACATGAAACAGTAGAACAGAAAATGTCAGGGTGCAATCCAGATGTTTCACGTAAGTTTTCTTTCACTTGTATGTGTATGTGTATGTGTGTGTGCATGTTGTATGTCCTGTGTGTGTTTGTATGTGACTTCACACACATGTATGTGTGTGTGTGTTGGGTCTTCAAGTAAAATGCTGCTCTTACTATGGATCACAGTTGAAAAGGTTTGAAGCCACGACTCTAAAGGATGAGGGGGCAGGAGACATATCGAGCTCCCACTGTGTGTCCCAGGGTTCTGACACAGCCTCAGAGAAAAGGCAAGAAAAGCCTTGGGAAGGATTTCACACAGGTCTTATCCACAGAGCTGACACACAGCTGAAATGAGAATGGCTAGTGTTTCGAGGCCTTTTACCTACATCATCCATTACGCATACTGAGTCACAATGACCCTTTACAGTGGGAACACTTGTTCCAGCCCTCCTTCCACCAGAGGGAAATCAGGCACAGACAGGATCTCACCGCTGGTTAGTGGCGGAGTTGGTGGGATGACATCAGGGTCTTCACTGCTGCCCAGTGGCCTGTGCCAGTGAGAATCTCCTGGCCTTGGCTCTGCCATCCATTTAACCCTCCTGGAGCTGTTCGAGGGGCTCTCAGCTGTGTGGTTGCAACGTTACCCACACTGAGAACGTTCACTAAAGTGGAGGGCAGTGGGAAAGGCGGAAGCAGACTCTAAAGTTTTGGGCTGTCATAGGTTCAGAATGGAAAAAAAATAAAAGAGGTTTTCTAACTAGAACTACCTAACACCAAGCTGAGAGAAAGAGGAGGGGCGGGTGGTGAGGCAGGCAGGCGGTGAGAGGGTGTGCTCTCCTGAGCACGGGGCCATGTGGCTTCCAGGACACCTGCAGTCCTAGGATGAGGTAGCGTTAGGACCCAAACCAGAGTTCCAGCTTTTGCTACCTGTGCAAACTACAAATGAAATCCCATCACCTTGGGCTACAAAGACCCTATCTATGTTATTTTGTTTATGCTTAAACTTCTTTATATGACATGCTTCTTTTTGATATGAGTCTACAACAAACTGACTTTGGGTTGGAGCTCAGTAATCTTTTTGTTTTATACATACAGTATATATATATTTCAGACATGTTTTATTTATGTTTATAATATGCATAAATAAGTGGAATTGACTTATAATCTTGAAACCAATAAATTATTCCTAGTAGTCTCTGAGTAAGATTTACACTTGTCCCCATTCAACGTGTATTACATATTTAGTGTATTTTAGATTATATAATATATATTACATATTAAATATCAGTAAAAATAATAATAACAGTTACAAAGGCAGAAGAGACAAAGTCATTTACATGGACAATCTGGCCCACATGATCCTTCTGGAGCAATTACCTGTGTAAAGAAATGTGTTCGAGTGTCCTCCCACCACGACATCCACACCTTTCACTTTCTGGGCGATGAGTTTATCCATTTCAAAACCAGAGTGTCCCAGTGCAATAATTTTGTTCACATTTAGAGTTTTTAGTTTATCTACTTCAGGTTGCAATGCAGTGATTTCATCTTCAAATACTAAGTTTGTTCCTAAGGAATAAAATAAATAAAATGGACATTTATTAACAACGATTTTTATTATCTTGCTTATTATACATACTAACATGTCAATGTCTTAAGTAAGAAAAAATATATTTATGTGTTAAATGCAAATCTCCTAAGAACTAAATAAAAATTCGAATCAATATTCTCAATTACATTCACTTTGTGTTGCATTACTTTAAGGTTGTGGGTGATATTATTTTGCTCAAACTCGATCTCAAAGTATCAGGAGGCTTCAGATATGGTTTGTTTTTATATGTTTTTATATCTAGACTTCCATAATACCAATGCAGAAAATGCCTGAAAACATCAGCATGATGCACAAAACAGTATTAGTAACTCCAGGGCATTGGTTGAAAATTTGGGATAACTAAAAACTGTCAGCATTGGTCCTTGAATGCCAATTTTAACATGGCACGTAACAACTTTGTCTTGTTCACTTTAAATTAATGTCAGCACTGCAGCATTACTGAGCCCTGTGTTCAATGGGGCCTTCTAAATATTGCTGGCACTGGAAGTGTACACATTCCTCACTGGCTGCTTACTCCCCCTGCTTAGTGGATAAACGATCGCCTGTTGGTATCCACTGGTGAGCACAGGTCTGACTACATAGCCTGAACACGGCAAGATGCCTGATTCCTCAAGCCTTGAGGTCTTAGAGCTTTGACTGGCATGACTGCGAATACAGACAGACATGCTGCCCTGAAGTCGTGTCTAGTACTCTGCTACAACGGAGTTCTCCGGTTGATCTCGACTCCCTTATGCTAACTTCTAAGAACCAGCACTACACTGAACACGCCAAAAAATAAATAACATCTTGCTAAGAACTTTCAAAATGTAGGAGTCTGTAAATTCCAGTTCGAAAAGTGCTCACCTTTCCAAAGAGCAACAAGCCTGTTAAAAACGCATCCCTTGTTACACTGTGATGCTTAGGAGTCTCTGCGTGCTTCAGTGGAGGAACTCCCGAGTCCTTACATCAGTCAACTTCACATGTGCAAATGATCGTGGAAGATAAACGGCATGGCTGACGTCACAGCCAGGGAGGCCCGAGACTGACAGCCTGAAAATTAGCAGCTCACAGACGTGCTGGACTGGCAGTGTTCAGTAACTTACAGGCAATGCTTGCAAAGCAGGAGTTGTAAAAGCTTTGGCACCACCGTCTGTCATGAGAATACCACGGATAATCTGCTTCTTGCTGGTCACCCCAAGAAGCCCAGGGCCCATGGTGACCCCTCAGTGCCATGTCACCTTCTCTATAAGCCTTTCCCTGAGCAGCCCTTTAAAACAATAAGGTGCATTTCCCCCCCACGCCTCACTTTCCATTCCCTCTGCTGCTTCTCCACAGCACTTACCACCTTCTGACACACCAAACATTTTGCTCTTTTATTTTATTCTCCCACTAAACATGTAGGCTCCGGCGGGCAAGAATGTTTTGGTCAGTATTCCTGGTGCCTAAAATAGTGCCTGGCACATAGACAGGTACTCAGGGGAATGGATGCATGTTGAGAGAATACTACCATGCACTACTTTGTTTTGGCTGGAACAAGAAAGTTCAGAGAAATGCCTCTGAGGACAAAGGAATGTGTTCTCAGAAACCTCCTATTTACAAAGCATGGAATATATTTTGAGATGTCATGAGGAGAGTTATATTACAGAAATTTCATTACCTAACTAAAATAAATTTATGTGCTAGAAATGGCCTGTGGATGCCCAGGCCACTGGGAGAATTGGGCTCGATTAGTGGCTAGAGATCTGCAGGAAGAAGCCATGCTGGGCTGCTGATCCTGTGGTCTTGGAAGAAACTGGCATATTCCCGGGAACCTTCTGTTCCACCCCACCCCTTTTTTTACACTAGGCCCTGCACGATCCAGCCCTTCTCTTCCGGGAGCTGCTGGAAAAAGCATTATCCCTTCGGATTCCCTCTCTGTCACAGCCTGATAAAGGACTGGTCAGAATCCCAGCTGGGGTAGTTTGATTTCTGGAGCCCCCCCGCCATGTCTCTCCACCAACACCCCCATCTCCTACCTTCTTAGCGGTGACTATTAGAGAAGGGACAATAATACTTTCCTCCAAATCACAGCTGAATTTCTCAGCCATGAATCCGGCCTTAACCCAGTTTTTAGCTTTCCCTGCTCAGAACCCATGTTCCAGGAAACTGAACTATCTGCTATTTTGTGATTGCGGTCCCTGCGCTTTCCTGCTTTCACGTGTTCATTCGGCAACATTTACTGAGAACTTACCATATCACAGTCCATCAGGTGGTGAATGAGACAGTTAAGGTCCCTGCCCGCACAGAGCAGGCGTCCTAGCACTGACTCTGACCTCACTTCTGGAATGTCCTTTGCCCCAGGATGCTTTACACACCCTCAACAGGGCCCAGGTGGCTCTTCAGCAAGTCTACTGACCCCAGGAGCAGGGATTCTTAAGCAAGAGCCTCTCACTCGTCCCACTCACTGCCCCTCCCACAGCCGCCCCACCCTGCCTCCACCTCCGCCTCGCGCGGCTGCAGGACCTGCTCACCGCTCTGGGTCTCGCACAGCCGACCCTTTGGTTGTTGTTTCCAATGGCCTGGACTTAACAACAACAGCAAAAATAAACACAGATTTTTTAAAAAAATTATATGTCCTTTACCAGTTATGAAAACTGTTTCTGGATAATACTAGCTCCTAGTTTCTCTTTTATTCTTCAAACATGGAAAGACATTTAATTTGGAAATTTGGATAGTTTAGAGAAAACGTCATTTTTGTTCTCACTGCCAAAATGTTTCAATAAAAGTGTTCCTACAAAAGTGGCTCCAAATCATTTCTTTTTTTTTTTTCTTTTGAGACAGGGTATCACTCTGTTGCCCAGGCTGGAGTGCAGTGGCATCATCCTAGCTCAGTGCAACCTTGAACTCCTGGGCTCAAGTGATCCTCCTACCTCAGCCTCCCAAGCAGCTGGGACTACAGGCATGCGCCACCATGCCCGGCTAATCAAATTGTTTCTTGAATGGTCATATGTGTGTGTGTGTGTGTATTACATACATATACCCACATATGTGACAGACATATGAGACAGATATACATTAGAATATAAATAAGACCATTCAAGAAAATATATATGTACTTCCCAGAAAGCCAGATACAAGAGCATCATTAAAACAAGAGATAAATAATGAAAAGAGAGAAAGGAGAGTCAACTAGACATGTAATAATCATACCAGAAAAGGAAAGAAAGGTAAAGTAGGTTGAGGTGAAACCCCAGCTCTGGGCTCCTGGGCTCCCCAGGAAGAGGGCAGCATGTTTCGGGGCTCTCATTTCCTAGCAAATGAATCCGTACTGTTTAGCACTGGATATAAACGGTCTTCTCTTCCAATTTTGAATGCACTGGATTAAACAAAGATACTGTTTGTGTTAACAAAGAAGTTCATTGAGCAGAAGAGGAAATGTCCTTAAGAAGTAACTCAGGACAATGCAGAGTCCACCAGATGGTCTTATCAGTGTCATCCTGAATATGTTACTCGCCCTGTGGCTCCCACTTTTATCTACAGTAAAAACTGTGCCAAGCTGTGATTTAGTATATCTGTTTTCAAGCAATGAGTGCTGTAAAAGGAGAAAATACCTGGATTTGAGAGAAAAGGGGTCTCTTTTGAAGTGTATCCAACAATTCCCACAACTTCATCACCAACAGAAAGAATTTTGTACGGCAAATAAAGTCCTGATATTTGAGATGCTAGCGGCCCCTTTGCTTTAATGTTTGCACTCAGAATCGGAAACTTGACCTCTTTGAGGAGTGGATCAATCAGTCCTTCTACACCATTATCAAATTCATGATTTCCTAATGCCTAGATAAAAGGGAAAAGAGAAAAAGAATTAGGTACTTTGGAATTTCCAATAAAAGCATACTTTAAAAAACATTACATTAGCTCAGTGGCTCCCCAAACTGGCCAGGCTCCAGGAGACAGATTCCGAGGCCTCCGTCCTCCTCACCTCCAGAGAGTTTACTCAGGAGCCCTGGGGTCAGACCCAGGGACACTCAGATCATCAGGCTGGTTGAGAATTGCTACCCCGGGTCGCACCCCACCTAGCGAAAGTCGTGTCCCCAACATGCACAAGCAGCGGCTGGAGAGCTGTCAGACATCCACGTCCGCCATCCTCAGATCTGGCGCAGGTTTGCCCGTCTGCATTGACCAGGCTCTGCCCAGCCTTTCCATGCTCTGTTTTCTCATAAAACCACATTTCAGACCCAGTCACTCAAATGGTAATCTGCTGGGGAGAACAGTTAACATCACCAGGACTACAGCAAAGGGCAACCGGAATGCGTGGACCCGTCGCGGGAGACCAGAGGCCTCCTTCCTGGTTGCATCTCCTCGGTCATCACCGCCCTAAGGTCCCACAGTCGCTTCTTCCCTCTAGTACTTCTGAGAACATGGAGATCCCCAAGGGCAAGCAGGAGCCAGCGTCTCCCCGTTACAGTGCGGCTCTGGCTTCTTCCTTCAGGAGCTTCTGAGCACCCTGCGTTCCATTCCCAGCAGTTTCATGTCTGATGAAGAACTCCACGGTGGACCTTCAGCAGGTTCTGACCCACTCTTGAGCAGCGCTTCGGGAGGAGCAGGGATGTGTCAAGCAATCCTCACTTTTCACCTTGTTTGCTCCCTCCCATTGCTCAGTGGTCTGGAGTGGCTGCTGGGTGCAACATCACCCCAGGCTGTGGTCTCGCAGCACCCGCTGGGGAGCTGAAATTTCCACGCAAGAGTCATACCTACAACACATGACAGGCGAGCCGCCCTCCCCAGAAAACCTTCCATCCCTTCCTCCACAGCCTCTAGGACAAACCATCTCCTCTGGCTACTCACCTGCCTGCGCTGGCTGCCAAGGCTATTTTGCTAACTTAAAATCGGCGAACCTCAAATTCTCTAAATATCACATCCAATTTAGCTTCACTCTGTGGGTCATCTTGGGAACAGGCCTGAAATGCTGGCTGCTGACCCCTCCATCCACGCGAGGGCCCCGTGTATTCTCCTACAGCCCCACCCTCTTCCTTCCTCGCCCATTCCACACTGCAGTGGCACGTTGGCCGGCCTTTCCTGTACCTCTCTCTCCTGCTAGACTGAGTGCTCCTGGCCACCAGGTCCCGCTGCCTCTCCTGCTCAGCACGGCGGCCCCCTCCCCTGGCACACAGGCACTCACCAGGTGTCTGTGGCTCCAGGTGTTGTGCATACATCCTCATATGCACGTGTTTATGCAGAAAAAGCAACACAGTGTCTTACATTCCCACATACCTGTCTCCCCTATTAAATGCAGAGTTTCTTTTTTTTTTTTGAGACAGGGTCTTGGTCTGTTGCCTGGGCTGGGTGGTGCAGTGGTGTCATCATAGCTCACTGCAATCTCAAACTCCTGGGCTCAAGTGATCCTCCTGCCTCAGCCTCCTGAGTAGCTGGGACTACAGGCATGCACCACCACCACCACCCCCACCGGCTAATTTCTTTCTATTTTTAGTAGAGACGGGGTCTTGCTCTTGCTGAGGCTGATCTCGAACTCCTGATCTCAAGGGATCCTCCCACCTTGGCCTCCCTGAGTGCTAGGATTACAGGCGTGAGCCACCTTGCCTGGTCAAATATAGAATTTCTGAATTTGCCATTTCCCCCATCTCTGATGATTTATCCATTTTTACCTCTTCCTCTTATCTAATTAACTTGCCTCTGAAAGCTAATCTAGTCTTAACAGTTCTCTCAGTCTTGGGTAATTATTTTTTTTCCCTTCTATTCTTAGAACGTTATAGTTTCTTCCTATGGGGAAATGTCTCCTTTGTTATACGAAAATAATCATCTTGCTTAAGTGTAAAGTTGTTTTGTTTTTAATGAAAATTTCTACAGTTTTTCATGAAAAATTATTCAAATTGTCGAGGCACCTTGCAGTTTACCAGCAACATTGTATTGCTAGCATTCAGCAATAGAGGAAATTACTGCTTTCACTTACTTGTTTCATGTCTTGTTTCCTCCCCACCCTGACTGAGTGTAGTCCCCCGGAAAGCAGTGACTCTGTCTTTCCCCTTCTCCTCCCCAACGAGAGGAGCCGCTTCGTGGTGCTCGATGGTGTGGATGGACTGACTCAATGATCTCATTCCCTTTCACACCTTCAACTCCAAACGGAAGGTCTCTAGCCCTGACTTTTCTTCTGCCTTCTATGTCAACTGCCACGTGGACATTTCCCCCCAGTGTCCCGAAGGTGCCCCAGGCTTACCATGCTCAAAGCCCCTTCCCTGCCATTCCCCATCTTGGCCCACGGTGCCACCATTTACCCAGCCAATAGCCAGAAACCCTGGAGCAGTGAAGTCCCTCCCGCCCCCTTCTCCCTCCGACCCTGTACCTGCCTGCTGTCCCCCATCGTCACTGTCTTGGTGTGAGCCTCCCACTGGCTCCTGTGCTCTATAGCAGCTCCTGACCGGGCTTTCGGCTATTGTTGTTCCCTTCTCCAAACCGTTCTTTATACTGTTGCTAGAATAATCTTTCTCAAATGCAAATCTGACCTTGTCACTCTCCACCTTAAACTCCTACAGAGACTGCCTTTATGATAAACTTCAACATGAGCAGGGCCCACAGGCTCTTTGCCTTCCCCTCCATCCCCGATTCTGACCACCTACCCCCCTTACCGCGTGAGGCCACATGACAGGGCTGGCTCGCGGCTGATGAGCAGTGACCCAGGACACTTTTCTAAACCGCAGTTTCCTCTGGAAGGGCAGTGAATGAATAAACAAACAAACGTGGTAATAAAAATGAGCCAGCACTTACCACATGCCAGCATTAAAAAAAGTGAGCACTTACCACATGCCAGCATTAAAAAAAGTGAGTTTGCATAGGCAATCCTGTGCTGCGAGGTTGGTACGACTGCTATGTTCATTTTACAGATGAGAAAATCTGAGATCTAGGTAAGTTAAATGAATCGATGAAGATCACACAATCGGTAAGTGGTGGAGCTGGGACTAGCATCACTTACGTTTGATTCTAAAGCTCTTAACCTCTATGCTTGTCTGTAAAGCGCTTCGCACAAGGAACACTAAAAAAAAAAAATCCTAACTACTTGCAGTTTTCCATGATCTCACTTTTCTTTGTCCCTTTGTATATGATACACAAATGATGATAGATGGATGGATAGAAAGAAAGAATAGAAGAGAATATTGCTTCTTCATATCATTCAACTCTTCACACCTATTCAACTAACGGCTTTAACTCCCGAAGTCTGACAATGCTTCTGGAAGGGAGGCTTTCCAAAGCCCGTCATCGGGCTCCCTGAGTTAGATGTCCTTCTCTCTCTGGCAGCCATCTCTGTGGAGCCCTAGCGGAGCTGTCACCTGCCCGCGGAGCAGATGCACTGCTGAGCGAATAAATGAATGGACAGAGGAACCGCTGACAACTATCTTTTCTTTCTATACGCAGCTAACTTTCCTACAAAAATTAATGCAGACAAATTCCTTTGTGAATACTTATTTTCCTTAGAAACTCATATCTTCATTTCCCCACCTCAACTTTCCCCTACCTGTTTTTCTTCTGTTGCTCTTCTCAGAATTTAATGATTCACGAGCTCTTGGGGAGGCTCATGTCACTCACCTGAGTGTATCCAGATCCCGCCGCGTGCTGGCCACGGCAGGACTCAAGAAGTGTGTCAAATAAACCGATCTTATTTATTCACTGATGTGATTTTTATTAATGACACGAAAATATCTCAGGAAAAGACTGCCCAAGAGAAGAACATCGAGCAAAAAAAGATGGAGCAACAGAACAGAGCAGATAATCTCATTCCACCTTTTCTGTCCTCTCTAAAAGTTCCCATGCAACTTTCCTTAAGTGTGCTTGTACATTTTTTGTAGCTAGACTCTTACCTGCCACTTTTTGCTTAACCATCACCTTGGGTGAGTGATTTCCATGACCCTAAATCATATTCTTAGGCACTCACTCTCTTGCTTTCCAAATATTTCATTTCTAATATTCAGCTCATTCATTCACTAATTCTAGCCTTGTGACAATCTTGTACACTTTGACCACAAACACTAAATTTCACCAAGTGTATTTTTCTGTAATATAAGCTGGGCCTAGCAAAATTACCTTCAGTATCTCCAACACCCAAATCACAGAAATATAATGTGAGCATATGGGCCACCCCCGGCTCCTCACCCCAACCACTTTCTTTTTCTTTATGCAGGAGAAAGCCTAAAACACTATATTTTTCTTAAAATAAAAAAAAAGAGCTGATGACCTTATTATATGAAAAAATTTTCCACACTCACACAGAACAGTTCAGCAAACTTTAAAAAAATTTGTTTCATTCACAAACAAGTGCCAGTAAGATATGAGTAAAAATATAAAGGTAACCTGTAAATTAAAACACAGGAAATGAAAACAAGAGAACCCGTGGTAGTGTCATGAGAGAGGGTTCTGAGGGGTCAGGCTGTGAACTGTGATGCAGTTGGCCAAGCTTGTCACCTGCTTCCAAGCAACCGGGTTTCTCTCATTTTACAACGAAGACACTGCTTCACTGTACCATCCGCCACGTTTGTTTCATATCCTGCCTTCCGAAAAGTTTTAACGGCTCACATACCAAATCATAAGAGTAAAATGGAGCCCATTTAAAAGGAGCAGGTGGAGTGAGCATTTTATTATTCATTCTGCAAACACCTGCTGGGCACTGGTGCCAGCCAGCGCTTGCCTGGTGCCACTGAGGACACAGGGGCAGTGGATGTGTGAACAGATAGCCACAGTGGACAAGTGTTGTTAGAGACACCTGTTTGCACAAACCAATAGAGAGAGAGGTCTGCAGTGGTGATGTCACGGAGGTGTCTCGAGGAATTCACGCTTGAACTGTGTTGGAAGCAGCATGTGGCAACTGGCTGATTTAGTGCTCCTGGAACTAAGGGCTCCTGGAACTTAGGCAGGAAAAATGATGCAGCTCAGGGCTTCCCTGGGAGATCAGCGAGCGTCTATATGGTGTCCGAGGAGTCAGGATTTCCATTTCAGAGGGAAGGGAGAAGCCGTGGAGAGATTTAACGTGGGGGCAGGAGGCAGTCAGGGTGTGTTTTGGGAAGCTGGGTCTGCTGCCTCTGGAGAACAGAGGAGAGCTGTGTGAGCCCCAGGTCCCGAGACTGCCCAGAAGCCTCTGGGATGGTCCAGGGGGAGGTGACACGGTGGAGCGGGGCAGTGGGAGCGCGGTGGGGAGGAGTTGCTGAGGGGATCGTGCAGGAGCGGAAGCAACAGGACTTTGTACCTGCTGGACATGAGGGCGTGGGGCAGGGAGGAGGACGGGGCTGCCCCAGGTTCCACGACTCCTCTGCGTGTTTCCAGCACCTGACACCACGTGCATCTTCATGGCTGTCTCACTTACGGGGTCACTGGGGTAAGTGCCCTTCTCTGCAGAGGTTGACCTGGCAGGGGACTCTTGGGCCAGTGGATAGGGAGGAGCGCAGAGCTACGGGAAGGGCCCGGGGACAAAAAGCAGCAACCACCAAATCGCTCCAGACCGCTCCGCAGAGTGTCTCCTGAAACAAGAGAAGGGCGAGGGGGCCAGGCCTCTGCCCCGCCCGCCTGCCCGTCCCAGGCCACTGTGTTTCCGCGGTGTCTGCGACCCCTGCTTTCAAGCTGGGCAGACCTGAAATGGGGATTGAGTGGTCATCTCAATGTTTGAAAAAAGTCTAAATTTTCTGGTAACCCTTGGAATAAAAATTCTGCTACAGCTTGAGGCAAACTAACCAACAATGCTCCCCTCAGCTTTACATATCTGGGGCGCACATTTCCCAGCTGAAAAGACAGCCTCTGTCTGAGATGTGACCTAACTGCTTCTTGGACTCTGAGGCTTTTTCAGCTCTCAGGGCTTCGTGGCTTGCTTTCCGTGGCTTAGTTTGCTGCTAAAATTGTCACTGTAGCCGCTGTGTTCATTCATCGGAGGCTTTCAAATGGAACTCTTTACCAGTTTGGTACCTGAGGACAGAAAGACTGTGTTTTGTAACCGTTTTCCCACAACAGCACACACAGAAAATGACGATACTTGCACAGAACTCTAGGGGCAACTGGGCCAGGGGCTGAAGGACCAGTAGCTCCAGCCTTGGGAATTAATTCCCTGTCTCCCCCCACCCCAAACAACCATTATTTATTGTTCACTCATTCAGTAGTGTTTACCAAGTATTTGTGTTAGATAATTTTAAATGGATTACAGGGATCAAATAATGCTTATTGTTTAATTGTTTAATAACAAAGAGAGATAGCTTTGATTAATCCCCTGTAACTGGGGAAATCAGGAAGTTGGAGATTTCTGTGTAAAAACAAAATGAGAGGCCTTCATGGAAGGCCATCGGACGGCCACTGACCTCTGTATGTCCCCCTGCAGACCACGCGGACCAGCACCGAGGCTCAGGCCCGGACCCGAGTTCCCGTATCAGCCACCACCTCCCACCTGCTCTCACGCCAGGTGTTTTCATTCCGCTCCTTCTCACCCTGCTCGGTGTTCTCACTGTTTCTTCCATGCGTCCATTTACTCAATACCATTGGGAATGTGTGTTTACAGGAAGAGAGCAAGTGAATAAGGAAGAGCTTTGGGAAAGAAAAAACGCAGAAGCAGGCGTGTTACCGCAGAGGCAGTGTGGTCAGGCAGCAGAGTTTGGGTGTGACTGCTGAATTCAGTTGCAGATTCTATCCACACTTTCTGTGGATCAAAAGCGATAAAGAGAGAAAAGTCAGAAGGATTCTGCCCTCTTTATTTAGAAGGATAGCCTTTGGCATTTTTTACTTGCTAAAGATGTATTTTACCGCTGTTAAAAGCCAATAAGTAGATTACATGCTTATGATTATTATCTTAGTGCAAGGATGGAATATAATTTCATCTCAAGGCAATCTCCAGTTGACTGACAATTACTCCCTGCAGTGTAGGGATAAGTAGGATTCTGAGGCTCAGTCCAAACTCAATGGGAAAGACTGACTCAGTCAATCGTCATCTGCCAAGAACAGATGAAAGGGGTAAAGGGGTAGGGGAGCGTACCGTTACGGTATCGTGCATTTATTGGCACTTCAAGTTGAGGGGGTACTAGGTACCTTCCATTTAATTTGGTATCCAAGAGATGATAATTAAATGCTATTTTGAATTCTTTCTAGCATTATAGTGCATTGGAAATGAATAAATGAATAGCGATGTGATTACTTCATAATTACCCGAAATTATTTCTAAGTAAGGACATTGCTTATCCCCAACGGGAAGGCAGTCTTTGGCCTGTATACAGAATTCATGTGAATTACAAGCCAAACTTTAGACACAAGCTTTCCCTCGCTCCTAATTACAGGGTATTTTTCATAATCAAAACAAGAAACTTGACATCAGAAG
Organism: Avahi laniger; assembly: GCA_963575035.1. NCBI lineage: Eukaryota > Metazoa > Chordata > Mammalia > Primates > Indriidae > Avahi > Avahi laniger. The sequence continues at coordinate 26,212 of CAUYSK010043607.1, read as the reverse complement.
TCTTAGAATATCCTCATTATTCCATTGTTGATTCATATGACCTTCTGGTTCTTAGTCGAAAGGGGTTTCATCAAAGCCACTGAACTTTCATAAACTAGCCACAACAAATGTAAACATTAACAAATACCTTCAGAAGGTATTAAAAATATCACACTGTATTCTGCAAAGTTCATTTAACAATAACAGAACGATTTTGAGCCACAGAAGAATCAAATCTCCTTGTGTCCTTAAAATTTTCATTTGTTTTTGGCTTTAAACAGCAGGCAACATTTCAGGTGTTTGGGTGCCAAAAATACTAGGTTGGGCTAGGGTAGGAAATGGAAACTAGAGGGGTGAAGTAGTAAAAAATGTTCCAAGTGAAGACAAGAGGCATGTCAGAAGGAAAACAAAGGAATGTCAGACGAGACACAAAGGAAAGGAGAGTTGATTTAAGAGCAGTGTAGCATACATGATGCAGAAGCAAAGACTTTTTTTTAGTCCAAAGCTATATGTCAGAAGTTTGCAGCACATTTACTTAGCTAGTCACTTACATACTAGCTCATTCGTTAGGGACTAGAGGCTGCAGGAAGTCCTGCAAGCCAAGGATTAGCATGACAGCCTGGTCTATTATACAATGGGGCTCAGCTGCCAGTCACTCAGGGACACTCAACAACATCCTTAAGACGGGAGGATTACAGACGACCTTTGGTTTGGTTGATACGTTTCTGACTGTTGCCCACTTCTGCGCTGCCCTCATCCCTGCAGTCCTGGGATAGGCCTGTCAGCCCTAGCAGGTGAATGTGGCTTCCCACTGAGCAGCAGAAAAGACCCTGGGGCTCAGCCAAGCTCACCTGCACTTCAACATCTGTTGAAAGAATGAACAAGTGCTGAACAGACAGCATTTTACTTTTTCTGTATGGGGAAAAATGTCTAAATTCTCCATGATGCAAAATATGCATATCAATGTTTTGTTTAGAGTTAACTGCTCAACTAACTAGGGTCCAGGAAGGTTTAACTACATCTCTGTGGGGCTAGAGGGCTCCAGGTAATGTCTGGGTTATATATAGAGAACCAACTATTGAAGGGAGGGAAAAGAAGTGTCAAGAGAATATTCAAATTCTAGTTATGTGAAGAAAACAAACACTGAAGGAGTTTATACAGCATTCAAATGTATTTGTGAGCGGTGTGTGGAAAGCTGCCAATATGATGTGTGATTTGTTTGGTTCTTTCCAATTTTCAGTTAAGAAAACACAGATGCTAGGACAAGGACAAGATAGCTAAGAAGCTACCTTTGTTTCCTTCCTCCCCTGCCTGAGGCTGTCTGGCCCAGCCCCTTTCTGGTCTGGACCTCAAGCCGGACTGAAAGGAAGCAGAGGCCTGAGGCCACAGCCCCAGGAAGTGGGGGCGGAGGGTTGTTCCCATCTCTGAGGCCTGGGATCCACAAACCCCTAGACACTCACAACTTCTGAGATCTGAGCTCTAGGAACAATTACTGATTTTCTTTGCCTTTTTAAAAATACCAGTGCCACCAGGATCTGGCTTTCAAGCTTCCCAATCTAGCATTGCTCATTTGTCTTCCTCCAAACAGGGCTTTGTTATTGAAAATAAAGTAATTCTGAGAGTTCTCTTAACATGAGAGCCCTTGTAAACACTTGAATATAAGGTGACTTCTCTTTTCTGAGGGACTAGCTTTCTGGGGAGAAGAAACCTGCTGTCGATTTGGGCATAGACAAATATGAGGTTCTGATGTGTCTTCTGCAGACCAGATCTTTAGTCTGAGAATTCCCCGTGCATAGGTGTTAGAATCTCAGTCGCTTCTGCTTTGCTGTGTTCATCCTCTCGCCTTTGTAGATCCTACCCAGCCTCTCTATGGGGTGAAGAAAAGCTCAGTGGGCGTTGCCCCCTCCACTGTCTTCTGAACCGTAAGTTTCACCTTGCAGGGCTTAGTGACTGTTCTCAGCACTTAGCAGAGAGCCTGCACATGGTAGTACTGAACGAATATTTGTGGACTAAAAGAACAAATGAGCCCCAAAGACACAGACTCAAAACTGGGCTCATCCTCCTCCCATTCCTTAGGCTGTCATTTCTATTACTAATAGAGCAACACTGCACAGAGCATCCTGGGACCCTCTCCATCTGGGAACAGCGGCCAGCTGGAGGTGCTGGGAGAAGCCCTAAGCTGTTGCTCCGCAAGGAAATAGCTGCCCCACCCAAAAGCAACTGTGAAGGAGAAATCAGAGAGTTGTCAAGCAAACTTAGACTTGTGTGTCCAATTAAGCCCAGAGACAAACCAAGTTATGCTGGCAGATTAGAAGCAAGAGAGAGGGCCAGGCAGAGGCTGCAGTGCTGGGAAGTGACATGCAGCAGATCGGATGAGGAAACCGCTGCCAAACTCACATAGCTGATGAGCGCAAGAGCCAAGAAGTAAAACCTGGGTGTCCTGACGTCCTGTCCAAACCTCTTTCCACTGCTGCTGTCTGCCACAGCCCTGCAGAGTCTGATCGTGACCAGTAAGGTCAGGAAAAGCCTTTCAGTAATGGAATAGCAGGCCTCAGCTGTCAGGGGGAAGCTTAAGTAGAAGAATCCACACTCCTGTGGAGCAGCATCAAAGCCTGGTGCTTGAACCCTTGTGTCATCTTTTGACTACACCCTCTCCTGAGCCACGCCTGCTGCCTGCTGAAAGAAGGGGAGCAGAGCCAGCCCCTACTGCGGGTCAGCCCTGTGCTAGGTGCCTTACAAGCATTATTGCCTTTTCTAAACCCCATGACAACCTATGGGGTGCAGACTACATCACACATCTTGCACATGTGGAAGTGCAGGCTTCATGAGAGTAAACCACCTGTTCACAGTCCACAGTGGTAAGACGGGAACTTGATCCCAGTATCACCCCCAATTTCACCTTCTTCGTCCTCTGCCACGCTGCTGCCTGCGTTTTGAAACTGGTTCCCGTGGACTCAGCCTCCCTGTGACCACAGTCAGCCCACAGTCAGTTAGTCCACATCTGGACTAATAACCTCTTTCCCCACCCTGTTTTCTGGGGTCTTCCCCCTCCCATCCATTTCTGTTCATCTTCTAAAACTGTGATTTTCCCTGCATAGCTGGGAGGTTTTTTCCCTCACATTTACCAATTCTCCAATTCTCTGCGAACACCAACTTGGTGTCCAACAATCCAGTCCAACTCTGACACTATCTTCCTGGACTTAGCGTCAGATCCCACAAGTTAAAAGGCTCAGTCGCACAAGACTGCCCCCCACTTCAGATGCCAGTCAAGAGTCCTGGCCCACCTGTACTTCTAACCAACCAGCTAGAAAATGGAGGTTCCCATGACGCCATCCTCAGGTTTCATAATCAGCTAGAACAATTTATAGCACTCATAAAGCATGTTACTTGCTATTGTCAGGAACAGCCCAAATGGAAGACGTGCACCGGGCAAGGCACAGGGGTGGGTGGGTGCACTTCCATACCCTCTCTGGGTGCGCCACTTTCCAAGCACCTCGATGGGCTCACAAACTTGGAAGCTCTCTGTACCTGGTGGTTTAGGGGTTTTTATGGAGGTTTCATTAGGAAGTCATGACTCACTGAATCATTGGTCATTGGTGATTGAACTCAATCTCTAGCCCACCTCCCCTCCTCAGAGGTAGGGAAGGAAGAGCTGTAAGTTCTAACCCTCTAATCATGGGATGGTCTTCCTGATGACCCGACACCAACTTCAGCTTCCTGAAGCTACACAGGGATCCCCAGCCACCAGTGACCTCATTAGTGTACAAAGGTGTAAAGGAGAAGACAAACTTTTTTCTTTCAACTCTCAGAACACAGAACACTTCTGTGATCAGATGTGTGGGGTTGTTCACCGCACACCAAGCAATTCTCCAGAGGACACAAACTGCGTGTTCCATAGTTCAATTCCATTCTGACACTATCTCGAAATAGTGTAAGATCCCTCAGTTCATAAGACTGCCTCCCTACTTCAGACGCCAACTGCAAGCCCAAGGATGTGATCTGTGCTTCTGACCAACCGATAAATTGGGGGTTCCCGTGATCTCCTCCTTGAGTCTGGTTAATTTGCTAGGCTGGCTCACAGAGCTGAGGGAAACATGTTTCCTGGTTTATTATAGAGGATATTAGAAAGGATACAGATGAACAGCCAGGTGAGAAGACGGACAAGGCCATCTCCCAAAAGCTCATCAAATGTTACAGTTTGTAAAGAGCTTGATCTCCAGCCCCACACCCCTTTGCTGGATGTTGGTGGGTGGGGCTGAAAGTTCTAACTCTCTAATCTTCTAATCACTTGGTCTTTCTGGTAACTGGCCCCACCCTGAGGCCATCTAGGGGCCACCCCCAAGTCATTTCAGGAGCATAAACCTAGGTATTATCAAAGGGGCTCATTACCAACGACAAAAGACACTTCTATTGTTTAGGAAATCCTTAGGTTTTTAGGAGCTCTGTGGCAGGAACTGCTGACGAAGATCGAATATTTATTTTTTATTATACGACAGTCACCCTGTACTCAGAAACTCCATGGCTCCCATGACAACACAGCCCAAACTTCTCAGGCTGTCCCTAAGGCTTACACAGCCTCACCTGCCACATTGTTCCCTCACTGCCGTCCAGGCTGCTCCAGCCATAGACTCCTGCCTCTACTCCTTTGCCCCACCCTTGGCCCCTACACTGAATCGAAACATTTCTCAGGGCTCCAGTTGTTCAGAGAGGTATGGAACCTCAGAGATGGCTGGTCCGACCCTCTTATTTTATCCATGAGGAGCCGGTGACTCTCAAAAGTCAATGGCATAGCCACAGATTGTAGATTTATCTCTTAAAAGGCAGCAAGAACAGTAGTGATCTCTGAATTTCTGGTGAGGGGTGCTGGAGATGGTAAGCTTCAAATGAGCAAACTCTTATGTAAACTTTCAAAAGCACAAACTACAAGGCAAAAAAAAGATACTCCAAATGAATGAAGGATTTCTGTTCAATGGAAGACATCACGGACAAAGTTTATAGATGTAATATCATCAGAAGATATTTATAATGTCTGAAATTGATCACAGATCAATACCTAGAACTCCTGAAAGTTAAAAAATAGAGAGTAAATTCAATTTAAAAACAGAGCGAGGATTTGACCATCCAATAGGGAAAAGAAAATCCAAAAAGTTAACAAACATATCAATGAATGCCCAAACTCACTAGTTATTAGAAAAATACCAGATGAAACAACAATGTGATGTCACTTTACAACTACTGGACAGCTGGATAATGCTACAACATATGGGTAAAGATACAGGGATTTCTGTGTCCCGTTTGCGGGTGGGAGTGAGTGGGGGAGAGTAGAGGGTGCCAGCCATTCAGGAAAGTGGTCTGGCCATCCTTGGTCAAAGCAACTATACACACGCTCTGTGACCAGCAATCCTGCTCTTGGGTATGGATCCCATGGAAATCCTCACGGTGGAACCTGCAGGAGGCCACTGGAGCAGCACAATTCATGGAGACAGGGAGCTGGAGACCATCTCCAAACTCATCAGCCAGGGAGCTGATGGGTAAAATATGCAGAGAACACCAGGGAGCATGATGCACCCTGATGTGTGGGTATAAGCAGTTTTAGAGCAACATGGGCCACTGATAAACACAAGTTTAGGACAAAAGTAAGAAACAGAATGGGCTGAGTAACAGGACTAGTCACACAATTTAAAAATAGAAGCACACAAAGGTTTTACCAAGTACACGTAGAAACAAAGCTGTATGTAGTCCATCACATACATTAGAATGGTTGTCTATGTGGAAGGGAGGATGGTGACCAAAGGGCCATTTTGTTTGCCTAACTTGTCCCCTGGGTGGGTTGAAGGCAGGGCCATGGTCCCCTTCTTGCTGCTGGCTCTGGCATTTGGGAGCAATTTGCTAAGGCAAAGGCCAAGGCTTCAGTCTTTTGGGCAAGAAGAGGGCTCAGTGGCCAGGGCCTCAGAAGCAGGGGCCAGGTAGAGAGGAGGCCACCCTTCTAGGAGGCTTTATAGACCTGCTCAAAGGTATCTTCCTTATAGCCCGTCTTGATGGCGAGAACCCCACCTCTGGAGATGAATCCCTTTGGTTCTGTACTTCGGGGAGACTTTGTAAGTCCACTCAATGAGTAAATATTAAAAAAATAACTTAGACAATGGGAAAAGATGGTGCAGGGGAGGTGGTAGACTGTGCCAGGGTGTCAGAACCAGATAAACTGACAGACACAAACTCCAGATCTTCCCTCCCTCACAATTTTTCCTCCCAGAGCACACAGAACTAACCTTTATCAAGCACTTATTAAGAGCCAGCAGAGGGCTAGGGTATTTTTACCTTCATTATATCATGTATGGCTCATAAAAATCCTACACGATGGGTATTATCACTCCCATTTTACCAATAAGGAACATGAGGCTCTGAGAGCGTAACCGGGCTGAACGCACACCCGTGCATCCACCCGTCTTCCTCATTCGTCAGCAGACACCAGTCCTTCCACTGAGACAGCTGTACCAACTACATTTTTTGCAATCCTCTTGTCAGTGTTCTGTCTAGCAGTGGGCCTGGGGTCTCCAGGCTCACCCTGGGGCCTGCACAGCAATTGGGATTGCTTCAGCAGGTCTAAAAGTCTACGTTTCCTGGGAGGCCCCTGCCCTAGGGGACTCCGGGGTTTAAGCTAGATTCCTCCTTCCTCTTTGTCCTCCCTCCCCTTGAGTCCTTGGATGGGCTCCCCGAAAACAGGTTCAGTTTCCAGGGAACCGGAGATGCCCCTCCACAGCTGTTTTCCACCCTCATCTGAATCTCCAGCCTCCCGGGACTCAAGATCTGGACAGTAGCTGTGATGGGGGAACCTTTGTATCAGAATAGGGATACCTTCCTAGAGGGTTAGTATAATATAAACAAAATGACAGTGAAAAATCTCTGTAAAACAGGAATGAGGGAGAGCTTTATCTCACGCCTTAGCACTGCAAGAACTAGGATTTTATGCGGGTCAAATCATGTTTGCAAACCCCCAAACTGTACAGAGCAAGTCCTGAGGAGACGCCTTCGGGAACGTAGCCATCGACTTAGCCATTTGACCCCTCCACTTCTTCATCCGCCAACATTATATAAGTGGTTGCCTTTTCCTCAGGCCCTAATCCAATTACTTTGAGCACAATTTGAAAGAAATTTGAAAGTAATTCCATCCAACAAAAAGTATTCTAAACATTCACGGAGGAGATGGGCTATAACTTGCAGCAGACTGTCCCGGCCTCACCCAGAAGTCTTACTATAAACACTTGACAGGACGATTAACAAACACCATGAGCTCAACTGGACCTAAAGAGGGAAATATTATCATTAGGGAAAACTAGGAATTCTCCATTTTTTTTCACCAAAAGGAATTTATACAACTGTGGAGAAAAAGTGTCACAAAAAGAAAAGTAGGTGAAGCTGTGGTTTATATGTGAAATAAAACAAACTCATGTAGGGTTTCTTTTACCCTCTGGGAGCAAGTGGAGACACCGGCTAGTAACAATTCAGTTCTATAAATATTTATTTTGTCACTGCTGCGTGTAAAGCGTCAGGCAAGTCTAGCTAAGATGCTATGAGACCACAGAGTTCCCGAGACCCATGATTCTTCTGCGAGTCGAGCCGGTGGGGAGCTCTCCAGGTGGGCTCTGAGGGCTCAGCCACTGCCTGAACTGCTGCTGCTCTCACTGTCCCCGACAGTCTCATTACCAACACTCAGATCGGAGGGACTTTCTCCCTTTTTCTCATTTCTCTAAAATGAGCTTTCTTGTTGGGGGGGTGAAAAACCCAATAACAAAATCAAACAACTGTTCCCTCTTATCATCTTTTCCTGTTCTCCTTTCTCCAAGTTTCCAGAGAAAAAATTACACAGCGCTGTGCTCTCCTGACCTCTGAGCTCTTCCACTCACAGCGCACTGCGAGCCCTCAGTGTCCCCGCCTGGGCTGCGCCTCCCTTTCCCTCCACACCCGCAGACCTCACAGATTTCTCTGTCTTTCCTCTTCCAAAGCTCTTAAATTTTGTCCCTAGTTTCTCCACAGTCCTGCTCAATCTCTTCACTTGAGGCTTTTCCACAGGATTAAACTTGGGTGGTGGTTTGGTTTGGAAAAACAACCACCATATGTACATCTCCGTTACACTTACTTATTACTATATAAGCCTCTTTCCTTTTCTCTTTCTTTCTTTCTCTTTCTTTTCTTTTCTTCTTTCATTCTTTCCTTTTCTTTTCCTTTTTTTCTCCCTTAATTTAGTCCAATAAACAAAGCATTGCCTTTAACGCAGCATTTGGGGACTTTGGACTAAACTCTTGTACATGTTTTAGGAGCCCTTTATCTTAAGTTGGACTCTTCTGCTGCCCAGCTGATGTTATTGAAATTCTATGAAACCCCAGCGTTTCATCATTTTGGTCATCTCCGAAGTTTCTTTTTTTAAACCTATACTGTGTCTGATAATAATAAGAACTAACATTTATAGAGACGATACTATGTGCAAGCAATGCTTTGAAGTAAATACAATTATTAATATTATTCCCATTTTACAGAGAATGGAACTGAGGCACAGAAAGAGTAAATAACTTGCTCAAGGTCACACAGAAGGTAACTGAGCCAGCAATCTATCCCAAAGCTGTGAGCTTAATTGCGCCCAAGCTCCAGGGTCAAAGCGATGTCACGTGCGTTCATATCACCTCTCCCTTTTGGGGGGATGGTGACTTGGATAATTTACTTAGCTTCTTTGACCCTCAGTCTACCTTTCAATAAAATTGAGATAAAGCATTTTTTGAAAGATCGAGCAGTAAATGAGAGAGATGCGTGAGGGACCTAGTTCAGTCTCTAGCGCTCCATAATTGCCAATGCTCCCACGTACCCTAGCTGAACCCCCTCGTAGTCAGGGCTGGGTCCCGCGCCTCTAAATACTCCCACCTCATAGTGACAGTCCAGTAATGTCCGTTTAAGACGAATCCTCCAAAGGACTTCTATGTCTGCATCCACCTGGCACATTGGCCAGAGTCTCACTTTATCCCCACATCTCCCTGCACCCTGGTCCTAGGCTTGCCACGCTCAGCCATCGGTGCTTCTCCAGCCCAGCTTCTCTCTCTGTCCGGGACTCCTGCCCCGGGCGGAGACTCGCGTCTTACCATGGCATCGTAGCGCAAGGCGTTCATGAAGTGCGCCACCTCGGTGCCCTTGTACACGGTGAACCAGATGGTGCCCTGGTACTGGTCCCCGGCGTCCAGCAGCAGCACGTTGCGCTCGGCGTGGCGGATCTGCTGCACCTTGGTGAAGAGCCGAGCCACGCCGCCCACACAGCGGCTGGCATTGACGCACTTGCTCGAGTCCTCGCTGGTCTGCTCCAGCCGGCTGTGCACGTCGTTGGTGTGCAGGATCGTGAGCTCCCAGGCGCCGGCCGCGCGCCACAGCGACGCACCCAGCGCGAGGAGGAGCAGCGCGGGCGCTCGCAGGGCTCGGGGACACATGGCTGCAGCGCGTGGAGCGAGCGCGGACGCGAGCGAGCCGGGCGAGCGCCAGCCAGTGCCAGCGAACTAGCCGCGCCGGGGCTGGGCGCCCGGCCGCTGGGGCGGGGCTCAGGTCGGAGCCGGGGCGGGCCCTCCTTCAGCCCCGAGGCCTGCCCCGCGGCCAGGCTCACGCCCGCGACGTCACCCGACCCGATCCGACCCTGGCACCCGGAGCGGCCCGGGCGCGGCTGGGCTGGCGGCTGGCACCCGCTCCCTGCAGGAACAGTGGGGAGGTTGTTCCCGGCGGGGAGCCTACCGGGGAGCCTGGGCGCCGCAGTCCCACTGCTTCGGCTGCTCTTTCGGGGATGCGAGGGAGGAGCTGCAGGGGTCCGCCCCGCGCGTGGGTCCTCGCTGATCATCGCCTCTTTCGATGAGCGGATTTTTCTATAAGCGGCCTGATTTGTGTTGGGATTGTGGCGGCGTCAGCTCAGCACTTGGAAGAGCGAAAGAGGGACGGGAGAGAGGGCAGGAAAGAGGAGTAAGAGCAAGGCGGGGGAGAGGAGCGCTTTGCACTTTCTGGCTGTGATGTGGGCTTGAGAACGCACGGAGTCTACGATGCTGGGACGTGGACCCTTAGAAGCTAAGAATTCGTTGGAATACACTCCCTCGTTTATTCACGATTAAGACCTAAGTGATAAAACAGCGGCCGTGCGTGGACAGCTGCTGGAAGTTAAAGGACCAACAGCTGTGAGGATGTGACACTGTCCGATTTGTCTATTTTCTTTTTCTTTTGTTGCTTCTGCTTTTGGTGTCATGTCCAAGGAATCATAGCCAAATATGTCACAAAAGTTTCCCTCGATGTTTTCTCCTTTATAATTTCAGCTTACACTGTAGGTCTTTAATCCATTTTGAGTTAATTTTTTCATATATAACAAGAGTCCAGATTTATTGTTTTGCATGTGAATATCCAGTTTTCTCAGTACCATTTGTTGAATAGATGTCCCTTGCCAGTTCTGTTTTTAAGACATGGAGTTTGAAGCTCAGAGATTGTAAATCGTTTGCCCAGAAAAGGCTGTGCAGACCGGGAGCAGAGACCTTTGCTTCTGAAACATGCTCTAAAGTCATGCTGTGCAAGGTTTTGTCCTGTCTCCCTTGCAGCTAGCAGATAGAAAAACTGGTAGTTGGTTTTTTTTTTTAAGCCTAAAAATAAATTTTAGACTTACAAAAGAGTTGTAAAGGTAATACAGGCAGTTCCCACAGACCCTTCACCCATATTCCCGTATATTAACAGTTTATATAACCAATGACACAAAAAATTAACATTGATACAAAATTATCAACTATACTACTTTTATATGGATTCACCAGTTATTCCACTAATGTCTTTTTTTTGTTCCAGGATCCAATCCGGGATACCGCATTGCATTTCGTTTTCACGTGTCCTTAGTTTCCTCTAATCTGTGACAGTTTCTTAGTCATTTATCTTCAGTGACCTTGACACTTTTGAAGAGTATTGGTTTTTGTATACCGTCCCTCAGTTTGGGTTCATTCGATGTTTTCTCATGATTGACTTAAATGTGGATTTTTAGGAAGAACACCCCAGAGATGTGGTGCCTTTCTCATTGCATTGTATCTGGGGGGGGGGTACATGGTGTCAACAGGACTTATCGCTGATCACTAGGGAACTGATCATTTGTTGTTGTTTTATTATTTAAACCTAGGTCACTGTAATAGTTTCTGAAATTTCTGTCCTGGAGACTCTACCAGACTTTTGCTTCAACATCATTCCTATGCTATTTGTTTGCATATAGATCTAAAATGGCCTTTGATTGCTTATTGAACCAAATTCAGGCTTCCTAACCTGGCTTTTTGAAGACTTCACTTTATACAGCCAACTTTACCTTCAGCTGTCCGTCACACACTCTAGGTGTCCTCTTTCCTTCTTTCCAAACCACCACTCACACCCAGCCTGCCCTCAGACCAGGGCCCAGTCTTGCTTAATGTTCTTGTTAAGTCAACATGAAATTTTTTTGACTCCTCCAGACAGCAGTGAGCTTTCTCTTGTCTAAATTCCTAGTCTGTTCCTACACTCTCACTTTAATGTGGTTTTACTTTTTTCCTCAGGTGTTTAATGTGTGTTTTTTGTCTTCCTTTCAAGTGATTGAAACAGAGTAACTGCTTCAGCAGTACAGTTAGAGTTAATGCTACTCGTAGCATTAACCTAAAATGCACTTTAGAGACATTGAGCAATGATGTGAAAGAACCAAGAAGGATTTCAGCTCTTCTGGAGCTGATAATACTACAGACGGGGCAAGGCTACATATATGATACAACCACAAAGCCACTGGGGTCATAGAAAATTTCCTAAGTCAATGAGGGAAGAAAAATACACTTAATGAATTTCTCCAAGGCAAGTAGTTCTATATACAAATCAGGGCTTGATTTACTGTTTCATCAGTTGATTAGACTTAAGAAAGTAATGAAGAAAATGTCAATAATGCAGAATAAACTTTTTTTTTTTTTTGAGACAGGGTGTTGCTCTGTTGCCCCGGCAAGAGTGCAGTGGCATCATCATAGCTTACTGCAACCTCAAACTCCTGGGCTCAAGCCATCCTCCTCCCTCAACCTCCCGAGTAGCTGGGACTACAGGCATGCACTACCATGGCTGGCTAATTTTTCTATTTTTTGTAGAGATGGGGTCTTGCTCTTGCTTATCCTGGTCTCGAACTCCTGACCTCAAGGGATCCTCCTGCCTCGGCCTCCCAAAATGCTAGGTTTACAGGCATGAGCCACCGTGTCTGGCCTGACCAAGTGTGATTTATCTCAAACATTCAAGGCTGGTTCAACATTTGTCCAAAAATGTAGTCTATCATGTCAATAGGCTAATGAAGAAAAATTACGTGATCATAACAATAGATGTACAAAAAGCATTTGACAGAACCTAACACCCACTCACAATAAATAATCTCAGAAAACTAGAAATAGAGGGGAGGAGCTTCCTCAACTTGATAAAGAACACCTATAAAATAACCTACAACCAACATCATGTGATACTTAATTGTGAGACTTTCTCACTGAGATCAGGGACATGGCAAAGATGTTCCCTCTCACCACTACTTTTTAACATTGTACTGGAAGTTCTAGCTAATTAAATAAGATAAGAAAAGGAAATAAAAAGTATACTGATTAGGAAGGAAGATATAAGACTGTCTTTTTTCATAGATATTATAATTGTCTATATAGGATATCTGAAAGAACTGACAAAATCACTCCTGGAACTCATAAGCAATTATAGCAGAATTGTAAGATATCAGGATGATACACAGAACTCAATATATTATACTAGCAATGAATAAGTAGAATTTGAAATTTAAGACACAATACCATTTACATAGACACTCCCCAAAGATGCAATACTTAGGTATAAATCAAACAAAAAAACAAGGTACGTACTAGATCTCTTCTTTTTTTCCAAACAGAATGTCTCCTCTGTCACCCCGTTGGAATGTAGTGGTGCAGTCATAGCTCACTGTAACCTCAACCTCCTGGCCTCAAGCGATCCTCACCTCAGCCTCCCAAGGTGTTGGGATTACAGGCATGAGCTACTGCATGCAGCCCATATGTACCAGATCTACAGGAGGAAACTACAAAACTTTGATTAAAAAAATAAAAGAAGACCTAATAAATGGAGAGATATTCCATATTCATGGATAGAAAGGCATTATTTCTAATATGCCAATTCTTCTCCACTTGATCTGTAGCTTCAATGCAATCCCAGTCAAAATCCCAGCAAGTTATTTTGTGGATGTCAACAAACTGATTTTAACATTTATGTGGAGAGGCAAAAAGACCCAGGATAGCCAACACAATATTGAATGAGAAGAACGAAGTCAGAGGACTGACATTACTTGACTTCAGGACTTACAGTAAAGCTATGATAATCAAAACAGTGTGGTACTGGCAGAAGAATAGACAAATAGATCCATGAATCTGAATAGAGAGCCCAGAAACAATCCTGTGTAAATGCAGTCAACTGATTATTGACACGAGTGCAAAGGCAATACCATGGAGAAAATGTAGTCTTTCCAACAAACGGTGCTGGAACAACTGAACATCCCCCTGCAAAAAAAGCGAATCTAGACACAGATCTTACACTTTTCCCAAAAATTAACTCAAAATCAATCATCGTCCTAACTGTAAAAAGCAAAACCATAAAACTCCTAGAAAGTAACAGGAGAATATGAACTTGGGTATGCTGATGACATCAAAATCATGAAACATGAAAGAAAAAATTGATAAGCTGGACTTCATTAAAGTTAAAATTTCTGCTCTTTAAAATACATTGTCAAGATAATGAGTAGACAAGAAACAGAGGAAGAGAAAATATTTGCAAATATATCTGATAAAGGACTATTACCCTTTGATGATAGAGTGCTGCTAAAGAAAAAAAAAATGACTTTTACCCAAAATATACAAAAAAATAATAAACTCTTAAAACTCAACAATACAAACACAAACAACCTGACTTAAAAATTGGCCAAATACCTTAACAGACACTTCACTAAAGAAGATATGCTGATGGCAAATAAATATATGAAAAGAAGCTCCACATCATATGTCATCAGGGAAATATGAGTTAAGACAATGAGATACATATGTTTTACCTTGGTCAAAATCCAGAACACTGACAACACCAAATGCTGGTGAGAATGTGAAGCACAGGTACTCTCATTCATTACTGATGGCATTGCAAAATGGTACAGCCATTCTGAAGGACAGCTTGCATTTCTTACAAAAATAAACACTTTTATCATATAATCCAGAAATTGCACACCTTGGTATTTATTCAAATGAGTTAGAAACCTATGCCCACACAAAAATCTGCACATGGATTATTTAGAGCAGTTTTATTCATAATTGCCAAAACTTGGAAGTGACCAAGATGTCCTTCAGTAGATAAATAGATGAATAAATTGTGGTACATCCAGATAATGGAATATCAGTGCTAAAAAGAAATGTGCTATCAAGCCATTAAAAGATGTAGAGGAATGTTAAATGCGTATTACTATTTAAAAAAGCTAATCTGAAAAAGCTACATACTATATGATTCCAAACATATAACATTCTGGAAAAGGCAAAACTATGGAGACAGTAAAAAGATCAGTGGTTGCCAGGGGTTGGGTGGGAGAGAGTTGAACATGTGGAGTACAAAGGATTTTCAGGGCAGTGAAACTACTCTGTGGACTATATATGGATATATGAGCAGAGGTGGATACATCCCTCCACTCATATGGTGGATATATGGCATTATACATTTGTCCAAACCCGTAGAATGTGTAACACCAAGCGTGAACTCTTATTTAAAGTATAGCCTTGGGGTGATAATGATATGTCAATGTAGGTTTGTCAGTTGTGACAAACGCACCACCCCAAAGGGGAATGTTGATAGCCGAGAAGGCTGTGCATGGGGCGGGGGCGGGGACGGGAGTGGGGAGAGGCATTGGGAAATCTCTGTACCTTCAGCTCTATTTTGCTGTGAACCTAAAACTGCTCTAAAAAATAAAATCCATGTTTTTAGAAAAAAGTGAAAAGGATGCCAGTCCTTTTTTTAATATTGGCCCCTTATCCAAGAGAGTGTGACATTTTTCAATAGTATCCATAATGGTGACGCTAGATTTTTTTATTAATAATATAAAGGTTTATTTTTTCATGTAATTACAAAAAACTGTCAGGTAATACAAGTAAAGGGTATTCTTTTTTATTTTTTTTTCAAAGTGAACAAGAATGAGTTTTCTTTTTCCCTTAGACAAAGTAAAACTTCTGCTCCTAATTCCAAGTGCCTGTAAGACTTTCTCTCTTATGAGTGCTGGACAAGTGCTCTCCATGATGTTCCCATTTCTTGGCAAAATCTTTTCAAAATGCAGCGATTTAGAGATCTGCTTCTGATAAGGGTGTTGCCTCTGTGGCCGTAGAAAAATTTCAGGGTGACAGAAGGAGTCTTTGTTCTCAGTGTTTGTCTGTGTAGGGAGCGAAGAGTGATAATGACCTGAGGAGGCTCCTTTATAATGAAAGTAGCAAAATAAGATGCACCGCAAACATCACAACTGCTCCGTCCACGCAAAAGAGTACCAATGGCTTTTTTCAGGCAAAATTTTGTTTGGCAGTTTTTTTCTTTGTTCTCTCTCCTTCCTTCCTTCCTTCCAAACCATTTCCAAGTTCATTAAGGGACACAAAAATACAGTTAAGTAGAAGGAATGAGTTCATGTATTCGATAGTACCATAGGAAATCATAGTTAACAATAATTTATTGTATATTTCAAAAGCTAGAAGAGAAGATGTGTAATGTTTCCAACACAATGTAAAGATACGTGTTTGAGGCTGGGCGCGGTGGCTCACGCCTGTAATCCTAGCACGCCGGGAGGCCGGGGCGGGAGGATTGCTTGAGCTCAGGAGTTCGAGACCAGCCTGAGCAAGAGCGAGACCCTGTCTCTACTATAAATAGAAAGAAATTAGCCAAACAACTAAAAAAGTAAAAAAAAATTAGTCAGGCATGGTGGCGCATGCCTGCAGTCCCAGCTACCTGGGAGGCTGAGGCAGGAGGATGGCTTGAGCCCAGGAGTTTGAGGTTGCTGTGAGCTAGGCTGACACCACAGCACTCTAGCTCAGGCAAGAGAGTGAGACTTTGTCTCAAAAAAAAAAAAGATATGTGTTTGAGGTGATGGGCATCCCAATTTCCCTGATTTGATCATGCACACTCTGTATATAGGTATCAAAATATCACATATACTTCTTAAATATGTGCAACTATTATATATTAATGAAAAAGATTTTAAAAATTTCTAAAACATTGACAGTCTTTGTAATTTCTAAAAAGGACTCAAAAAATAAGACTGTTTCTTTGATGGCAGTGACAAGCACATGGTAAATAAAAAAGGATTTGGCTATTTTAAGGAGATACCGTTTAGTTTCAACTAATTGCATGCTAAAGGGGAACCTTAAGGTTGCCAATTCTTCGATGATGTGCTTCACAATGTTAACAGGAGATACCATTTGTCAAACCTATCATGCAATTGGCAAAGAACCATTATTAGCATTTTCCCCAATAGAAATGGGGGGATTTCAGAAATCTCATATCATTGTGCTGGGACGTTGTATGAGAGGCTTAGAGGCCAGAGAATCACAGTGTGCTTTGCTACGCCAAGTATATATGTGGGCCACACTGCCTAGCAAATTTAAAACTCTTTGTAATAGACCCAACAATTATTTAAACAGAAATTTACAGGGTAGGCTGCCCCAAAGCTGTTGCAGAAAAATAGGGATTCCACTTATTTTGGAAACAAGTATCAGGAGTTTAAGTGCTCCAAATATGAAGTTTTTTCTCATGTTATTGTATCAGTAATTAGTAATACTCCAATTCCCATCTGTAAACAAAGCTGCCTTTTACGCTGTAACAACTCCCCCTCCCTTTTTTTCCCATTAGAAAACTAGAAATTTGTAAGAATGCAACCATTTGTGGGGAAAACATAGCTATATATTTTTGTACTTATGCTTTAAAGAGAAGAATACACAGAACATAATTTTTTTAACTATAGGAGATATGAATGAGAAATAAGCCCTGTAGTCAACACTTTATTTTCATACTTTCATTATTTTTTTGAATTCTCACAGCAGCCTTTTCTTTTTTTTTAATTATTATTTTTTTTATTTCAGCATATTATGGGGGTACGGATGTTTAGGTTACATATGTTGTTCTTCCCCTCCTCCCCCCCAAGTCAGAGCTTCAAGCGTGTCCATCCCCCAGATGGTGAGCATGGCACTCATTATGTATGCATAGACCCGTCCCCTCCTCCCCCTCCCCCCTGCCCGACACCCAGTAAATGTTATTCTTGTATGTGCACTTAGGTGTTGATCAGTGAAACCAATTTGCTGGTGAGTACATGTGGTCCACAGCAGCCTTTTCAAAGTCGAGGATAATAAGGTGCAGAGAGAGAAAACCCTTTGTCTAGTTCAGCATATCCAGATCTGTCTGGCTCTCTAGTCTGGTTGGCTCAAAATTTAACACATTATTATCTCTTTTGAAGGGGAGGCAGCAGGGATTAGAAAGAGCACACTGAGACCTTGGGCAGAACTCTTGGTTTCTCTGAGACATAATTCCTCATTCTATGTTATAATTCACGCTTCAAAATTTGCAAAACAGTTTCTGAAGAGATTGCCCAGGGTGACGTGGTGATGGGGGCTGCAGGCCTGAGAGTGGGCCTTCCTTGCAGCACAGTGGGAGAGCTAGGTAGGCTGACATCCCTGTCCCTAGAGTGATTGTCTGGGAAGTGGTGGAAGCAGTGGTAGGTGGTAATGGAGCTCAGGAAACATTTCTGTGGGGAGCGGAGCAGCCTGTTCACTCCCATTAAAGGGCTCTCAGCTGAGACGCAAGGAAGACTGACATTAGTTTGCCTGAGTCTCCCACTTCCCTTTGCAGAATTATTCAAATAAATCTTCAAGGGCAGCCAGCAGCCATTGGATCCTTCCCACGTGCCTGGTACTGTATACCTATTAAATCTCATTTAACTATCTCAACAATGCTATGAAGTACAGTAGGTAC
The DNA here is from genome assembly GCA_963575035.1 of Avahi laniger. NCBI lineage: Eukaryota > Metazoa > Chordata > Mammalia > Primates > Indriidae > Avahi > Avahi laniger. The sequence continues at coordinate 8,191 of CAUYSK010043607.1, read as the reverse complement.
TTTTGTTATCTCCATATTACAGAAGGAGCGACTAAAGATTTGAGAGTTTGTGTCTTGCTCAAGATCACAGAGCTGGTAGGTAAAGAATTCACCTTGTTTTAATTATTAACCCATTTGTACCACTTCCACAGGCTTCTGTGCATTTTGGTACAATTGCAGAGCCCTGGATTTCTCTTAGCTGAGAAGCTTCCAGGTTGACCAGCTTTAAAACAGGTCAGAAACATAATCCAATTTTCATCACAATTACTAATATAAGATTAACCTGATTTTATTGTCTCAGTCCTGTAACCAACCCTCAGCCTGTCCCAGAACCAACCTCCAGAGAGTTATGTTCCCATTGTGCTGCCCTCTCAGGCCTTCAAAAGAGACAGAAATGTTGCTTAGCATTCGATAGTAAATCTGTTTTATAATAAAAGCTTTATCGAAATATAATTCACATACTATAAAATTCACCTTTTTAAAGTGTACAATTCAGTTATTTTTAGCTGTACAACCATCACCAAATCAATTTTATAACATTTTCATCACCGCCAAAAGGAACTCCTGTTAGCACTCTCCATTTCTTCCCATCTTCTCCAGAACTAGGGAATCACCAATTTACTTTCTGCCTTTATGAATTTGCTTACTCTAGACATTTCGTATAAATAGATTCATACAATATTGGTCCTTTGTGACTGGCTCCTTTCACGTAATGTTTTCATGCATGGTATAGCATTCCTTTTAATAGCCGAATAATATTCCACTGTATAGATATAACACATTGTGTTTATCCAGCCATCGATTGATTGCTAAATGGATTATTTCCACAGTTTGCCTATTAGGAATAATGCTGTTATGAACATTCTGGGAGAGGTTTTCGTATGGACACGTGTTTCACATAGCTGGTTTCCAAAAATGCCCATGGCCACCTCAATGTCATCCATCTCAAGGGAAAATGTGACCGAGGGGAAGCTGCAATGAAGAGGGACAGAGGTCTTAATCAAGAGATTAAAATACTTCATCAGAGGTTAAAATACATCACCTATGACATTTTTCCAAGAACTAGGCTTCTCCCAGGGCCTTCAAATTGGTCCATGCAAGTAAGAGGCCTTATAGCTTAAGCTTTATTAGCTTCATAGCAAATCCATCTTTGTACATTATTCTCCTTTTCCATAAATGTCTAAGGTAAACTGTTTCCATTTGTTTATTTCTTCAAAAGAGCTTTAGAACAATTTTATCTAGTTCACCAAAATCTCACTTGGCATTTTGATTAGTGTCTCAGCCAAATGAGAGAAACCACACAGTAATTGGAACAAGGAAAGTTTAATATAAATAATTATTAACTATAAAAGGAGATAAGAATAACAAAGCATTGGATAGTAAGAAGTAAACAGAACTCTAAGGAATATAGGAATAGCTTATGTAAAGGATAGCCACCACTCCTAGGCATGGGACAGATGCCTAAGAAAGAGCCTCCAGTCTGAAGTCCAGACCTTTGTGAAGGACACTGGCTGTCTGGATGGCAGAGAAACGGCTCTGCTGAGGAGCCGGTGGACCTTGTTGGAAATATGCTCTGCAGAGTCCCAGGGAAAGGTGTTCGCTGGCAGGTGAGCAAAGTTGCCTGAGGGAGGTGGTGTGGGGAAGCTTCTGGCTGCTGTGCACCGTAGGAACTGGTTTTTGTAGAGTGGGTACGTAGGAATCAAGAAGCAAAAAGTCTTTTTCTCTCACAGTATCTCTTTGACAAAGCTGTTCTATCACAATGTTAAAGCTCTCCTGATAAGCTTTAACACTGTGATAGCTGGCAAAAAAAAAATATTTAAAGGGCTCAGACCTATTTTTGTAGAGCAGTCAATGAAGAATAAATTTGGAGCTGAGAGGCAATTAATCGATATCTGACACAATTGGTAATGTATTGGATTTATACATTCATTTAAGGAGAACTTATATTTGTATCCAAGAATAAGGTTTCGTGTTCTATTTATTCAAGTTTTTTCTTATCTTAGTAGATTTTCACAGTTTTAAAAATATATAGGTCCTGTATATACTCGTATTTTCCCAACTTTTTTTTTTTTTTTTGAGACAGAGTCTTGCTGTGTTGCCCTAGCTAGAGTGCAGTGGCATTATCATAGCTCACTGCAACCTCAAACTCCTGAGCTCAAGCAATCCTCCTGCCTCAGCCTCCTGAGTAGCTGGGACTATAGATGCACACCACCACGCCTGGCTAATTTTTCTATTTTTTGTAGAGATGGGGATCTTGCTCTTGCTCAGGCTGGTCTTGAACTCCTGGCCTCAAGCAATCCTCTCATATTGGCCTCCCAAAGTGCTAGAATTACAGGAATGAGCCACCACCCCTGGCCCCAGCTGTTATTTTTATTCTTCTTGTTGCTATTGGGAATGAAATATTTTTTCGTTATATTTTTTGATCATTGTTCAAGTCATTGATTATGATATCTTTTTTTTTTTCTGAAACATAGTCTCACTCTGTCGCCCAGGCCAGAGTGCCATGGCATCAGCCTAGCTCCCAGCAACCTCAAACTCCTGGGCTCAAGCGATCCTCCTGCCTCTGCCTCCCCAGTAGCTGGGACTATAGGCGCACACTGCCACACCTGCTAATTTTTTCTATTTTTAGTAGAGACAGGATCTCACTCTCACTCAGGCAAGTCTTGAACTCCGGACCTCAAGTGATCCTTCTGCCTTGGCCTCCCAGAGGGCTAGGATTACAGGCATGAGCCACCATACCCGGCCATGATTATTGTATCTTAATTCTTATTTTGCCATCAATAATTTACTTGTTTTTTAAAAAATCCAAATGTTGGCATTATCCAGAAAAATTTAACAGGTTTATTATAGTTGTTATAAAGTTGAACCTCTTAAACTTGTTCACTGAAACATTTTGATTTGCATTAATGTTTTGCATCCATGCATTATATTAAAACTTCACACACAAATGAAAATGCAAAAACTCCCAGTACCTGATTTCTGTCCCCTAATTTTCCACTTGCAGTCATATACTTAGGTATTTTTTGACCCCACAGGAAAAAATATCTTAATGCTCAGGACTACCAATAACAGGGAAGACTTTTTTTTTTTTTTTTTTTTTAGACAGGGTAGCACTGTGCTGCCAAGGCAGGAATGCAGTGGCATGATCGTAGCTCACTACAGCCTTAAACTCCTGGCCTCAAGCGATTCTTCTCCTTCAGCCTCCTGAGTAACTGAGACTACCGATACCCATCACCATTCCCTGGCTAATTTTTAAATTTTTGTAGAGATGGGGGTCTCACTATGTTGCCCAGGCTGGTCCCAAACTCCTGACCTCAAGTGATCCTCCCTCCTCTGCCTCCCAAAGTGTTGGGCTTACTGGTGTGAGCCACCAGACCTGGGCCATAATGGATTCTTAACCACATTCTCCTTGTATGCATCATGCTAGCCGGATGTCTTTTGGCATAATTATTACACTTTTGGCATGGAAAGTACACAGGTCGGTGTCTTCAAAAAAGTTAACCAGATAGGCCTCACTTTAAAAAAATTTTTTACTCTTAATTACTAATATTATGGGTACATGAGTTGTATATTTTTATAGCATACATTTGATGTTTGATGTAGGCATATAATACGTATTAATCAAATCAGGGTAATTGGAGTATCCATCATATCAGGTGTTTATCATTTCTTTGTGTTAGGAACATCCCAGTTCCATTCTTGTAGTTATTTTAAACTACAGCCTAACTTATTATTGATTAATCACTTTGTCGTGCTATCAAATATTGTTTATTTTATCTAACTATATTTTTGTGCCCATTAATCATCACCACTTTATCCCTACCTCCCCGCTTCCATTCCCAGCCTCGGTAACCATCATTCTACCTTCTGGCTCCATAAGATCAATTGTTTTTAATATTTGGCTCCCATAGATGGAGTGAGAACATGTGAGATTTATCTTTCTGTGCTTGGTGTATTTCACTTAACACAATGTTCTCTAATTCCATCCATGTTATTGCAAATGGCAGGACTTTATTCTTTTTTATGGCTATGTAACATTCCATTGTATACATGTACCACAATTTCTTTATCCATTTATCCATTGATAGACACTTAGGTTGATTCCAAATCTTGACTATTGTCAATAGTGCTGCAATAAACATAGCAGTGTAGGTATCTTTTCGATATTCTGATTTCCTTTCTTTTGGATATATACCTACCAGTGGGATTATGGATCATATGGTAGTTCTATTTTTAGTTTTTCGAGGAATCTCCATACTATTCTCCACAGTGGTTGCACTAATTTACTTTCCCACTAGCAGTGTACGAGGGTTCCTCTTTCTCCACTTCCTTGCCAGCATTCATTATTGACTTTTTTGATAAAAGCTATTTTAACTGGAGTGAGTAGTAGTTTTGATTTACATTTCTCTGATGGCTAAAAATGTTGAACATTTTTTCATACAGCTGTTGGCCATTAGTACGTTTTCTTTTGAGAAATATCTGTTCAAGTCCTTTGCCCATTCTTAAATCAGATTATTTGATTTTTTCCTATTGAGTTGTTAGAGTTCCTTATATATTCTAGCTATTAGTCCCTTGTCAGATGGGTAGTTTGCAAATATTTTCTCCCATTCTGTGGGTTGTCTCTTCACTTTGTTGATCGTTTCCTTTGCTGTGCACAAGCTTTTTAGCTTGATGTGATCCCATTTGTCCAATTTTTCTTTGGTTGCCTGTGATTTGGGGGTAATACTCAAAAATCCCTTGCCCAGATCAATGTTCTGAAGCATTTTCCCAATGTTTTCTTTCAGTAGTCTCATAGTTTCAGGTCTTAAATTTAAGTATTTAATTCATTTTGATTTGATTTTTTTATATAGTGAAATAAGGGACCAATTTCATTCTTCTGCATATGGATATCCAGTTTTTCCAGAACTATTTATTGACGTTACTATCTTTTCCCCATTGTATGTTCTTGGCACCTTCACTATAGAAGTGTGAATTTATTTCAGAGTTCTCTATTGTGTTCCATTGGTCCATGTGTCTGTTTTTATGCCAGTACCACGATTTTTTCGGTTACTACAGTTCTGTATTATAATTTGAGGTCAGGTAACATGATTGTTTTGTTCTTTTTTACTCGGGATGGCTTTGGCTATTCTGGGTCTTTTGTGGTTCCATATGAATTTTAAAATTATTTTTTCTATTTCTGTGAAGAATGTCTTTGGAATTTTGATGGGGATTGCATTGAATCTGTAGATTGCTTTGAGTAGTATGAACATTTTAACAATATTGATTCTTCCAATCAATGAGCATGGGATATTTTTTCATTTTTTGTGTTCTCTTTAATTTCTTTCAATGTTTTATAGTTTTCATTGTAGAGATCTTTTACTTCTTTAGTTAAGTTGGTTAAGTTTATTTTATTTGTAGCTATTGTAAATGGGATAACTTTCTTGGTTTCTTTTTCAGAATGTTTACTGTTGTCATACAGTAATGCTACTGATGTTTGTATGTTGATTTTGTATGTTGCAACTACTGAATTTGTTTATCAGTTCTAACAGTCTTTTTGTGAAGTCTTTAGGTTTCTTTAAATATAAGATCATGTCATCTGCAAACAAGTATAATTTGAATTTTTCCTTTCCTATTTGGATGCCTTTTATTTCTTTCTCTTGTCTGATTGCTCTAGCTAGAACTTCCAGTACTGTGTTGAGTAACAGTGGTGAAAGTAGATATCCTTGTCTTGTTCCAGATCTTAGAGGAAAGGCCTTCAGTTTTTCCTCATTTTGTATGATACTAGCAGTTATATATGGCTTTTATTGTGTTGAAGTATTTTCCTTCTATACCCAGCTTTTTTGAGAGTTTTTATCATGAAGGGATGTTGAATTTTATTGAATCCTTTTTCAGCATCAATTGAAATGATTATATGGTTTTTGTTCTTTGTTCTGTTGATAAGATGTATTACATTGATTGATTTGCATATATTGAAACATCTTTCCGTCCCTGGGATGAATACCACCTGATTATGATGAATTAGCTTTTTAATGTGTTGTTGAACTCAGTTTGCTAGTATTTTGTTGAGACTATTTGCATGTATGCTCATCAGAGATATGGCCTGAGGTTTCTTTTTTTGCTGTATCTTTGTCTGGTTTTGGTATCAGGGTGACACAGGCCTCAAACAATGCATTTGGGAGTATTCCTTCCTCTTCAATTTTTAGAAATAGTTGAAGTAGGATTGGTATTAGTTCTTCTTTGAATACTTGGTAGAGTTCAGCAGTGAAGCCATTGGGTCCTGAGTGTTTTTTTTATGGGAGACTTTCTTATTATTGCTTCTATCTTATTACTTGTTATTGGTTTATTTAGGTTTTAGATTTCTTTCTCGTTCAATCTTGGTAGGTTGTATGTGTCTAGGAATTTATCCATTTCTTCTAGGTTTTCCAATTTATTGGCATATAATTACTCATAGTAGTCTCTAATGATCCTTTGGATTTCTGTACTATCAGTTGTAATGTCTCTTTTTTCATTTCTGATTTTATTTATTTGGGTCTTCTCTCTTTTTTTCTTAGTCTGGCTAAAGGGTTTTATTCCATTGTGGTCAGAGAAAATATTTGATAAGATTTAAATTTTATTGAATTTTAAAACTTGTTTTTTGACCTAACATATGGTCTATCCTTGAGAATGATCCATGAGCTGAGAAGAATTTGTATTCTGTAGCTTTTGGATGAAAAATTCTTTAAATATCTATTAGATCCATTTGGTTTGTAGGACAGATTAAGTCCAATGTTTCTTTGGTGATTTTCTGTCTGGATGACAGAAAATGCTGAAAGTGGGGAGTTAAGGTCACCAGTGATTACTGTATTGGGATTTCTCTCTTTAGCTGTAATAATGTTTGTTTTATCTATCTGGGTGCTCCAGTGTTGGATGCATAAATATTTAGAATTGTTATATCTTCTTGTTTAATTAACCCATTTCTCATTATATAATGACCTTCTTTGCCTCTTTTTACAGTTTTGTCTTGAAATGTATTTTATATGATAGAGGCATAGCTACTTCTGCCCTTTTTTGGTTTCCATTTGCATGGAATATCTTTTTCTATCCCTTTGTTTTCAGTATGTGTGTGTCTTTATAGGTGAAGTGTGTTTCTTGTAGACTACATATAGTTGGACCTTGTTGTTTTTGCTTTTGTTTTTAATCCATTCAGCCACTCTATCTATGTCTTTTGATTGGAGAATTTAGTCAGTTCACACTTATTGTTATTAGTGATAGGTAAGGACTTACTACTACCATGTTGTTATTTGATTTCTGGTTGTTTTACAGTCCTAACTTTCTTCTTTCCTTCCTGTCTTCCTTTGTTAAAAGTGATTTTTTTCTGGTAGTGTGTTTTAATTTCTTGCTTTTTAGATTTTGGGTATCTGTTGTAGGTTTTTTGATTTGAGGTTACCATGAAGCTTGTAAAAAATGTTGTATAACCAATTATTTTAACTATATGATAACTTAACTCTGCTTACAAACATAAACAAGAAAACAGAAATCTAAAACTCCATTCCGCTTGCTTTTTAACTTTTCATTGTCTATATATATCCATTTATATATTTTTATACTATCTCTCAAAAAGTTTTTATAGTTATTATTTTTGAAAGGTTTGTTTTTCAGTCTTCTTACTCAAGATATTATTTAAGTGGTTTATACACTGCAGTTACAGTCTTAGAGTATTTTGTATTTGTGTACTTACTATTACAAGTGAGTTTTATACATTTGAATGATTTCTTTCTTTCTTTTTCTTTATTTCCGCATATTATGGGGGTACAAATGATTAGGTTAAGTATGATGCCCTTGCTCTCCCTCCCCGCCAAATCTGAGCTTCAAGTGTGTCCATTCTCCCGGAGGTGCACATCGCACTCATTGTTTGTACATATGCCCATCCCCTCCTCCCCCCTCCCCCCTTCCCCCGCCCAACATCTAATACATGTTATTCTTATATGTGCACTTAAATGTTAATCAGCTAATACCAATTTGATGGTGAGTACATGTGGTGCTTGTTTTTCCATTCTTGGGATACCTCGCTTAGTAGAATGTGTTCCAATGCTTTCCAGGAGTATATAAGAGTTGCTACATCACCATTGTTTCTTAAAGCTGAATAGTACTCCATGGTATACATATACCACAGTTTATTAATCCACTCATGTATTGATGGACACTTGGGTTGTTTCCACATCTTTGCAATTGTGAATTGTGCTGCTATGAACAT
>CAUYSK010043606.1:0-37719 GCA_963575035.1 Avahi laniger | reverse complement strand
ATAAAACGATCCACATAGAACCAACTGATCTTAGGCAAAGCAGACAACAATATACACTGGGAAAAAGAAGTCCTATTATTCAATAAATGGTGCTGGGAAAATTGGATAACCACATGCAGAAGAATGAAACAGGATCCCTATCTTTCAACACTCACAAAAGTTAATTCAACATGGATAAAAGACTTAAGTCAAAGGCATGAAACCATAAGAAATCTAGAAGAAAACGTAGGAATCACTATTCTAGATATTGGCCTAGGCATAGGATTTATGACTAAGACCCCAATGGTAATTACAGCAAAAATAAATAAATGAGACTTGATTAAATTTAAAAGCTTCTGTACAACAGAGAAAATAATCAAAAGAGCAAACCAACCTATGGAAAATATTTGTAAGCTATACATCCTATAAAGGCCAAAAAATCAGAATCTACAAAGAACTCAAACAAAGCAGCAAGAAAAAAAAACAACCCAATTAAAAAGTAGGCAAAATACATAAACAGAAACTTTTCAAAAGAAGATAGACAAATGGCTGATAAACATATGAAAAAATGCTCAATGTCACTAATCATCAGGGAAATGCAAATTAAAACCACAGTGAGATATCACCTCACCCCAGGTAGAATGGCTTTTATTAAAAAGTCCAAAAACAATAGACGCTGGCATATATGCAGAGAGCATATATTCCACTGTTGGTGGAACTGTGAAATAGTACAACCTCAATGAAAACAATACAAAGATTCCTCAAAGAACTAAAAGCAGACCTACCATTTGATCTAACAACCCCACTACTGGGTATTTACTGAAAGGAAAAGAAGTCATTTTATCAAAAAGCCATCTGCATGCAAATATTTATTGCAGCACAATTCACAATTGCAAAGATGTGAAATCAACCTACGTATCCATCAATTCATGAGTAGATTAACAAAATGTAGCATATGTATACCACGGAATACTACGTATCCATAAAAAAGGATGATTTAATGCCTTTTGCAACAATTTGGAAGGAACTGGAGACCATTATTCTAAGTGAAGTAAGTATCTTAATAATGGAAAAACAAACACCATGTATAGTCACTATTAAATCGGAACTAACTGATGAGCACACATGTGCACAGAAAGAAGTAAAATTGAGTGGAAATCAAACAAGAGAAACCTACCTAATGGGTACAATGAACATTCTGTGGGTGATAGGCACACTTAGAGCTCTGACTCAAGCATTACAAAACCTCCATGTAACCAAAAACATTTTTACCCCCATATTGTTTTGGAAAAAAAAAAAAACTACCAAAAAAATGAATAAGGGCATAAGTACAAACATTCTTTTTCCAGGCTGCTGCTGTGAATATCAACTCCTCTCAAAGTCTCTCCCAATGAGTACATCTCTTAGACTATCTCCCATGAGCACACATTCACACTTGTCAACCTCCCAGTGCTACCTTGAGCCAAGGCCTGCCCCATGAAGTAGCTCCCCTGTGACAGAGCTTCCACACTGCAGCAAACCATTCCTGTCTCTACTGCCACAGTGATGCCAGGTGTGACAAGGCTGAGTGGGGTCTCCTGCAAGAATAACCTTTTTCCCACCTCTGTGTTATTTTTCACTATACCACACTGGTTTGTTCCCCAATAGAACATGTTCATTTATTACTGGTGCCCTATTGCACACCAGCTGACTCAAAGTCTCTGCAGATATGGTCAAGACTCCGAATTTTCTCATGCTTCCCAAATGATCTTTATGTGCATTAAATTTTAGGAAAAAGTGCTCCAAATACCTCATAGAATTTTTGTAAAACTCTTTCTTTCAGACTCAGATTCTAACAATAATGATGATGACAACGACGACAGTAACAACACAATGCTGGGGTACAAAGATTAGGTACTTGGCTTGAAGCAACATAGCCATGAACTGACAATACAAGGATTATATAACCACTTTAAACCAAAGGCTTGGCAAAGGGTCAACCTGAGTAAAAGTATGCTAAGCTCTACTCACAACTACTCCTTTCTAATGACAGGGCACTGTAACAGGACTGTACTCCTGTGTTTCTATTAACTCATCCCTGTATATAAACCTAATTAATCTCTCCTGACTCCCGAGAGTTCCCCTTGGCCCAACACACATGCCCCACCTTTTCTGTATCCCAGAGGTGCTCATGGCTTCAAGCTGGGATGCTCCCATTCTGTTCCACTGTCAGTCTGCCCACCAGCCCACATCCATTCTCATCACACAACACCCCTCAAAATATACACATGCAAACACAAAACAGGTCAGATTATCTTCCCTATTCAGCCTGTGATGAAAAATATACTTCCTGCAAGGCAGGCCCTGCTTTATTACATAAGCGACCACAATAAATAAGAGGATGGTCTCTGAAGTCAGGTTGTCTGGGTCCAGATCCCATTTCTCCCACTGTCTAGCTATGGGACCTTGAGACTTAAACTTGTTTCTCAGCTGCCTCAACTTTGAAATTGGAATCACAGTACCTACCTTATTGGATTGTAGTAAAGATTGTTTATTTTTTCATATAATGCACATAGAGTTGTGTCTTTCTTATTGAAAGCACCACATAAGTGCCAGCTATTATAATTAACTTTTTAAGCTTTATATTTTATCAGAAAAAAATTAAATCTTACATTTTTACTATAACCCACAGAAAAATGGTACACAAATATATGTGTATGTATACTCATAATTTAAATATTAACAAAAAATAGTTACTATTATATGCAATAAATTCAAATATGCTCTTATCCAATCTATTTTACTTTTTTAAGAAGAATGGGTCAAAATTCATCAAATTCATTTTACAGTCAACTATTAGACCTAACACACAAATTTTAAAACACTGTACAAGACTGTAAACTTCATGAAGGAAGTCATTATACCTGTTTTATTCAACATTGTATCCATAATTTCCTGGAACAAGACATGGCATATAATAAGAGCTCATTTATATGTGATGAATAAATGAGTTCCTAGCAGTTAACATACAAAAGAATCTATTCATCCTTCTCTGATGTTGATGTCTGAAGCTGTAAAAGAATCCTTTCTATTCATTTCTTGATGAGACTTAAGAAAGACCCTAGAAAACCATTATAACATGAAGCTTTTTAGAGGCTTATCTCAATAGACTTGGGCCTGGTGCTAACATGGTAGACAAAATCTCGCCTGGATCACTAATTTGTGATTTCTTGGAGAGATAGGAAATTCTTCTCATAATTTTTGTTGCTATCCTTAATTCAGCTTTTTCTTTCTATGTAAATCATATTTGGTATTGTAAACATTTTTTTGTTATCTGTAATTGGATACGTCCCTGAAGATGACTAGTATGATGAGAATTCCCATTCTTATAGATTTTTACCGTATTTTAAATTCTATCAATCAGTTTGATGTAGTTCATTTCAATCTTTCAGTTTCCCTGGGAGCTATTTCTAGCAAGCAAACTTGGAGAGATATAACTAAAGAAAGAAATGTTAATTTTTACTTTGTTGCTGTTCGGTGGGTTTCCATTTTCCTGCCCCATACACTCACTGTGAAGCAACAACAGGAAATTCTTCACTAAAAGAAATGTAAGAGATCACAGGAAAGCTTCGTAGCACTTATAATATTGTGATGCCAGATTAAATGAACTATTTTCATACTTGGTGGTGATATCTGTGTTTAAATGTAGTCACCAGAGAGGCAACATTGTATAATAGATTAGATGATAGACAGATGATAGATAGATAGACAGATAAGCAAAAACTAAACCATGGGTGTTGGAAACAGGCAGATCAAGATTCAAATCTTATCCACCACTTTCTAGTAACATTTCTTATCTATAACTTTCTCGTCTGCAAGATAGGGCTAATAGTGTCTACGTCACAGGGTAACTGTGAGGATACAATAGTTTAATACATGGAAAGGCACTACTGTAGGTCCTGGGAAACAGAAATAGTTCACTGTAAAAGCGAATTTCTTCTCGCTTCAGATGAGTGTGTGCCTGAACTATAGGTCTTGTGACCCAGCCTAGAGACAGGCTCACTTTCAAGTCACTTGTTGGTGCAGCTGAACCTCATTTCTAAAAGTAATGATACCGTCTTGACCTTCAGTTCAATTCAATAAACATGTAGGAATTGCCTCCTGTATTCAAGGAATGTGACCAGTTATAGAAAATGGAAAGAAAAAAATGAATATTGTTTTTGGCCCTGAAGAAGCTTCAGATTTACTGGGGGAGGGGGAGGAAGGGTATAATTAATTCACTAGCACAATAAATACAATTAGTATAGCCACAAGGAAGAAGCAATTAAATGTAGCTTGGAGCAGAGGAAAGGGACAGCCCACAAAAGTTGACAAGGGATGGCAGGTGAACTACGGTTCAAGGACAAGCATTCGTTTTTAGGCTGAAACAGACTCGATGTGGGATTTTCAGTCTAAGGCGACAGCATGAGCACAGGCTGATAAACCACCTAAATGCTGATGATACGAGCAAGAAAGTAATGAGAGTCTGGACAAGGACAACGGCCATAGAAATGAGAATGAAAAGGAAATGAGAAAACAATTTAAACTAGAGAACAGCAACGCACTTGGCAGTGACATCTGTAGGTGCTTCAGGTTGTTAATATAAATCTATTTTGTTTATTAAAAGGCTTTTCTTGGCTAATAATTTGTCTTTCATTTTTTGACTAGTTGGCTTGATTGTCTAAATATGTTTAATGGACTAGCCACCCCAAAAGTTTTAAGAATAGATTTGATTTCTGCTTCCTGTTTCATTTTCTTCTTCGCTTTTTAAAAGGAATTTTATTTTGGCAGCTCAAATTACAATGACCTTTTTTGTCCTAATATTGTATTAAAAATTTATTTTTTTTAGTTACCCACTTGCTCTCTATCCTCTCACTTACCAGATTTCTCAGGAGAACTATGAATCTGATTCAATTTCTTCCCAGATGTACTAGTTTACATTCTCCCAGTTTAATCTCATTTTGATTTGAGTCCATATTTGTAACCTTTTCAAGTTCCAGATAAGTAGTTTCTAAGTCATTATCCATGTTTACAACATTGCCTAATATAGCATCATTTCAAGATATATTAATATGCTGCTTATTCCTGCAGATATTAATTGAGTTTAAAAAAAAGTAGAAACAGTATCTTGTCCCATGGCATCTGTAATGTCCTCTGTTCCCTTTGCAATTTATCAAGTAGATTAGTCTACTATTTTGTGGATAACTTTTATTATTTATAACTTTTTGTTATCCAATCTCATTTGAACTACTTTTCAAGAGAAATTTTTAAAAATATGATCATATTCATTAAAAAAATAAGGTTTCTAATTTTTTGTTTGGAAGTTCTATTAGAAAAGCAAAAAAACTCTTCCTCTCTTGGATGTTCTTTACTGGTTCCCGTAGACGTTTCAAAGAGACATGCAGTGGGAATGTCTCCACAAGAAGGCCAGCTTGCTGACCAGGGACTCAACGGCCCTGCTTGAATTGTAAAAATGCAGCCTGGCTGTGTCTATACTTCTTATGGTATTTACCTTTGTTGCCCTTTAGACATTTTCATGCTTTTTCTTGATTTATAATCAATTATATTAAAAATATATTTTACAGATTGAAACTTTATAATTGTATTAACTGAAGAGTTTAGATATATCAATAAGAAAAGATAATATAATAGACAAATGAAAAGAATATTAAAAAGTAATTCAGAAAAGAGGAATTATAGCTGGTTGACAAAAGAAAAAATCTACAGTTTTAAAAATATGATATGCTATTTTTCACTTAATAAAGAGAATATTATAATAAAAGTGACAATACTTATTACTGGAAAGAATTCATAGATGCTGGTATACTCAGATATTGATTTGGACAATAGAAATTAGAACTGTTTTATAAACAACTTGGTGATCTGCATCAAAATTTATGAAAAATGCCATACTTTTGTCAGTGATTCATTCCATTCCTGGGACTTTGTCCTATGAATATAAGATGGGAAAAATATTCAATGAATATTTGAATTATATACTTTATATTAGTGAAAATGCTAGAGTTACCTGAATATCCAACAATAAGGAAACGATTACATAAACTATAAAACATCCGCTGAAAGAAATAGTATAAAAGTTATCAAAATTGATGTCAATGTAGACTGTAAACATGAGAAAATGTTAATTTACAGATATTTTAAGGACACAATATGGCAGGTTTAGTGCTGCCACAAAAAATATAAAAAGAAAAATGTGTTTATAAAGTGAAATTTTGAACAGAAAATGTTAAAGTAATTTTGCAAGTTTAGGAATGATACTTTTTTGCTTTTTTTCCTTCTATTTTCTAGTTTTCCTTATTCATGCCTACTTGTAATAAGAAATTTTAAAGTTAGCAAACATTTACTGAGCATTCACTATGTATTGGGCACCACGCTAGGCCTTGGAAATGCAGAGGTAAAGACTATAGGTGTGGCCGCTGCGCTCACAGAGCAGAAAACCGTCAGGATTTGGATACTTGGAATCATTCTTGACTCATCTCCCTTTCATACCCAAATCTCATCATTAGCAAATGCTGTTGGCTTCTCTTTCAAAATAATATCTAAAATCCAACCATTCTCCACTATCCTCACTGTATTATAACATCCTCATCCGGGTCACAATCATCTCCTGCCTGAGTGACTACAGCAGTCTTGTGGTAGAATCATTCTCCTCCACATCACCCAAATACAATATGTCCATGTCTCAATCCTCTGAACCTGTGACTATGTTACCTTATATGGCAAAAGGGACTTTGCAGATGTGATTAAGGGTCTCGAGATGGAGGATTATTCTGGATTATCTGGGTGCGTCCAATGTAATCACAGGGTACTTACAAAGGTGAAGCGGGAGAGTCAGAGTAGGTGAAATGAAGGAAGAAGAAGTTGGAGTGACACTATTTCTGGAAGGGAGCCACGAGCCAAGGAATGCAGGATGCCTCCATGAGATATAACACGCAAGAGAGTGAATTCTCCCCCAGAGCCTCTAGAAGAAATGCAGCCCTGCCGAGTCCTTGATTCCAGCCCCGCGAGAACCATTTCAGATTGCTGACCACCAGAACTGTGAGATAATAAATTTGTGTTGTTTTAAGCCACCATGTTTCTGACAATTTGTTATAACAGTAATAGGAAAGCAATATTAGCCTCCCAATAGGTTTCCTTGCTCTATCCATCCTTCTCCGTGGTCTCAGTCTAACAGCCAGAGTGACCTGCTAAAACCAAAGTCACATCACTCTACTGCTTCCCATTTCACTCAGAAGGAAAACCAAAGTTCTTACACGACCTATGAGGTCCCACACGATTGATTTCCTTTTTTCTCTGGACTTCTCTCTTAAAGTTCTCACTCAGTCTGTTCCGGATATACTGGCCTCCTTAGTGTTCCTCGAGATTACCAGGGATATTTCTGCCACAGGACCCTTGCACACAGAACCCTTCTGCTATCTAGAACAGCTCATCCCCAGACACTCTCACAACTGTCTCTTTTATCTTCCTCAGGCCTTTTGTCAACTGTCATCCATCAATAAAGCCACCCCAGCCACCCTACTTAATAGTGACATCTGAACCCCCTACCTTCCCCCAGCATTCTACTCTTGCTCTATTTTTACAACACCTACATCAGCTTCTAACGTACTATATGATTTACTTATTTGTTTTCTGTTTATTCGCTTTTAACTTCTCACCCCCCACACACAATACACACATGTGTGCATGTACAACACACACATACACACACACACACACACAGGAGTATAAGTTCCACAAGCACAGGGATTTGGCATGTTTCATTTATTAATATACCCTAAATGCCCAGAATAATGCCCAGCAAATAATAGGTGATCAATTAACATTTTCTAGATAAATAATTTAAAAATTAATTCTTTTGATATACATTTAATTTTCTCAAATGAAAACTTCAAGCAATAGAGTAATACCTTTATTAAATAAAGAACTTATTCAAATCACTAAGAAAAACACTGAATCCAGAATAGGAAAATGGCAACTTTATAATTTACAAAAGAAGATCTATAACTAATTCACTAACAAACAGTTGAACAATAATTTAGACTCTTAAAATGTCAGTAAGTCATCTTTATTTCTTATTAACATCCACATACAATAAAAAACTTATGAAAGATATTTCAGAGTCTATAATAATTTTGAGTTTCTGACAAATTATCTAGGTTTTAAGTGGAAATACTGAATCTTGCTCCTGCTCCATGGCACTCTTTTGCATAAGTTTCTGGCTGGCCAGTTATTATATTGTTCTTTTAAGGTTTTGTGCCTTCTGGTAAGTGTTCCAGCTCCTTCTTTGGTAGACTGGGAAGAGCTTTCCCCCTAGATTTTTGCTGGCCACCATTGGATGTCATTCGTGTCTCCATTCTAGTAACCAAACACCCATATGCTGCCTCTTTTCAGTTCACTTTTTCAAGTGAACTCAGTGCTGCTTTCCTCTTAGCTTTATTTTTCATTTTATCTTGTTCATTTTCATCTCGGAAGTGTCATCAATTCCATTGGATGGATAGTGAAGACCATATGACATAATGTTATCAAAAGCTGCTTGAATGCCATGCACTGCAGTGAGCTCCCCAGAGTTTATGACAGGCCCCAAGGCAGGTGCCTGAGAGATCATTCCACACATGATTTAGAAATAAGCATGACGACAGGGAAAAGAATTGCTCCTCTCCATTTCAGATGATAAAAAGAATGAGCTCTTGGGCATGTGAGAATATACTCCACTTTGATCTTATGATTATAGAATGCTGATGTTTCTATTTTTTCTATTCTGACCACTTTGTTTTTAAGTCCAATCACAACAAAGTCTTCTTAGTTCAGAGAAATAAAGTCAGACACCTATCCTTTATACTCAGGTGTCAAGTAATCTAGACTGTTGACTGTCTATCAGCTCTCATAAGACCAAAGCAATCACAAACTCCTCTTTGGACACAGGGAGGAGAATGTCTGATTGTTTATTCAACAAACTTTTATTGAATGGAATTAAGTGCTCAAACCTAGTGACACTAAGAAGCAGCAGCAATCTCTTCCCTTAAGTCTAGTCTTAGAGTCTAGTAGATGAGACCAAGTGATTACCAGGCAAGTTATAGATCCGCATTAAAAAAGGAATGGGACTTGATTAAATTAAAAGCCTTCTGCAGAGCAAAGGAAATAATCGACAAACAGACAACCTACAGAATGGGAGAAAAATATTTACACGCTATACATCCAATAAAGGGCTAATATCCAGAATATACAAAGAACTCAAATCAGCAAGAAAAAAACAACCACATTAAAAAGTGGGCAAAAGAGATGAATAGAAGTTTTTCAAAAGAAAATAGACAAATGGAAAACAAAAATATGAAGAAATGCTCAACATCACTAATCATCGGGGAAATGCAAATTAAAATCAAGAAATATCATCTTATTAACAAGTTTTTATTAAAAAGACCAAAAAAACGATAGATGCTGGCATGAATGCAGAGACAAAGGAACACTTACACATTGTTAGTGGGACTGCAAATTAGTACAACCTCTATCAAAAACAGTATGAAGCTTCCTCAAAAAAATAAACAGACTTACCATTCAACCCAGCAATCCTACTATTGAGTATCTGTCCAAAGGAAAAGAAGTCATTTTGTCAAAAAGCTACCTGCACTAAAATCTTTATCACAGCACAACTCATAAATGCAAAGATGTGGAATCAACATTAGTGCCCATCAATTCATGAGTGTATTAAGAAAATGTGGTGTGTGTGTGTGTATATATATACCACGGAGTACTACTTGACCATAAAAAGGAATCAAATAATGTCTTTTGCAGCAAAATGGATGGAACTGGAGACCATTATCCTAAGTGAAGTATCTCAGGAATGGAAAAGCAAATACCAGATGTACTCCCTAATAATTGGGAGCTAATGTATGGGCACACATGGGCACAGAGAGATGTAAAGTTCATAAAAAAATCACAAAGTGGTAAGGAAGGATTAAAAACCTACCTATCAGGTACAAAAAACAGTATTCAGGTGATGGGCACACTAAAAGCCCTGACTTAAGCATTATAAAAGGTATGCAAATAACAAAAATATTTGTATATTTAATATATTTAAATAAAAAATTATTAATATATTTAAATAAAAAAATTAAATATATATTTAATATATTAAATAAAAAATTTTTAAAAAAAATAGGAATGAGATGAATTTATGTGTCCTGGATGTCATGGAGCAAAAAGAAAGGTCAATTAATCCAAGGGGTGAGGCTGGGCAGGAGGACAAGACAAAGAAGGTAGGAATTGAATACTTAAGGACAAGTCAAAAATTAGCAACAAGATGAGGAATAAAAGGAAAGGAGATGAAAAGAGAAGGAATTTAAGGAGCCTAAGCAGGGAGGGGGAAAAATGTTATACTGGTCATATTCAGGGAGCTGTAACTCGGTATGGCTAGAGCCAGGGCAGAGGAACAATGTGGAAGGAGATGGGTTGGACACAGGCAGACACCACGTTTTGGAGGCATATATGCCATACTGAGTATTGGGGTTTTATCTGAGAAACATTAAATTTTTTCTTTAATATTTCTACATAATTAAATTTTTCCCGTTTCCGTCATATTAGACACATACAGGTTGGTGCATAATATTCAATTCAGAGATTTTATGTCTAAGAAGAATTTAATATCACCCTTTCTAACCTTGAGGTATTTATTCAATTTATTCAATCATTCTTCAAAAATAGCTGCTGCATTAATATATACTTGCTAATTACCATAGTTGCAGATAAATAATGCCTTGACTGGATGTGCATATCTTCAAATTTTCTGCATACTCTTTTGCATTCTTTAGGTCAATAGTTGCTCTATTATTTTTCAATGTTTAGATTTATACGATACAGTTTTATTCTTGAGGACAGATTTAAAAATGAGTTCAGTCTAACAAAGTATTTTAATCGACATTAAATTTTATGTCCCACTATATTTATTAGCAGATTTTTTAGTGTGGGTTTTCTTCTCCTCTGGCTAAACTGTATTTCTGTGAGGAATAAGAGAGGTGTCCAATTATTTATCTTTCTATTATTGCTTTTTTTTCCTTTTTTGCCTTGCATTCACCCATCCAAATTCTTTATTGACCATTGAATCTCACATAACAATTCACTGCGCTAGGGTTAGACCTTTAAACTCTAATCTTACCTCTCTGAATAACTAGCTTATTGACTATGAGCAATTTACCTCTCTCCTTACCTATAAAATGAGAGGGTTAGAATGGATTATCCCAAAATGCTCTTCCAGCATAAAGAAATTTTACTCTTGTGACTAAACATTAATGTATATAATGGATGCCATCTGTACCTTTCTTCAATCATAAATCTTTATGCTTGTTTGTTCTTTCTCTGTAGAGTTGGGTGATCGGGGGGCCAGGACTGAGTCATCTATTTCCTTAGGTTTCCATCAGAAATACCAATGAAGGTTCTCGTTCTCGGGTTGGAGAAGTTACTCAGAGATGCTTTGTCATGGCAAAGGCATGTTAGAAGTTCTTGTTTGTGATTCTGTCTCCCTTGTGTGCTTTAGGTGTTACACATTTTATTTTTATGCCAAGGAAAACAGTCTGGTTTCTGTTTTATTATAAAGCCTATCAGAGAATGTTCTATATTTCTAAGTCACACAATCTGACAATCCTATTGCATCTCAAATATCCAGGAAAAGTTGGCTAACGTTGACCCCAGAGCTCAACTGGCTTGGCCTACTACTATGAGTGAAATGGTGTGGCCTTAGCGAGTGACACCTGTGGTCCTGTTGAGCAAGTCACGTACAATCGCAGAAACAAAACACACTATACATTCCAGATACCAACATTGTGGAGTTTAAATGATTTCCTCATTAGAGTGCCTTCATCATCACTTCCTTCAATCTGCTTCTCTCTCACACTCGTCTGCTAAATTTAATATAATTCAGGGACCACCGAAGCAGTAGCTTCTCTTTGCTATTGCCTGGGATAATTTCACTATCACATAATTAAACTTTGTCCTTGTACCAAAATGTGTTCTCTACTTTCTCATTATTAAACTCCCTGTCTTAGTATGTTTGTGCTGCTATAACAGAATACCTGAGACTGAGTAATTTATAAAAAATAAAAATTTATATTCTTACAGTTCTGGAGCCTGCAAAGTCCAAGATCAAGGAGTCGGCAGGTTCTGTGGTCAGAAGGGAGGGCTGCTGTGCTCTCACATGACAGAAGGTGGAAGGACACGTGAGTCAAATGCCGCGTGAAGCCTCTTTTATACAGGTCTTAATCTCATTCATGAGGGAGGACCTCCCATGGCCTAATCACCTATTAAGGGTCCCACTTGTTAATACTTTCACATTGGCAACACCTGAATTTTAGAGGCAACACATTCAAACCATAACATTTTGCCTTCTATTTCCCAAAACGTATATTCTTCTCACATACAAAACACATTAATTCCATACCAATAGCTCCCGAAGTCTTAACTTGTTCCAGCAACAACTCAAACTTTAAAGTTAAAAGTCTCATGTAAATCAGATATGAGTGAAATTCAAGGCATGATTCATCCTGAGACAAATTTACCTCCAGCTGTGAGCCTGTGAAATCAAACAAGTTAAGTGCTTCCAAAATACAATGGTAGAAGAGGCATAGGACAGTTCAATGGGAGAAATAGGAAAAAGAGTAACAGGTCCTAAATAATTTTAAAACCAAACAAAGCAAACACTAAAGCCTCCCACTATTTGGGAAGCTTAAGATTTAGCTCCATGTCCCACCATCTAGACACATTGGGATGGGGGTAGAGCCCCCAAGGCCCCATGGGACCCCACCTCCATGGCTTTGCTGGGAACAGCTCACATCACAGCTCTCACAGGTTGGATTTGGATGCCTGTGGCTGTTCCAGATTGGAATGCATGCTGTTGGCTCTACAAGTCTGAGGTCTTGGGGGCAAACATGCCCCCATGGCTCCACTAAGCATTTCCCTCTCTGTAGTGGCCCCAATCCCACAATTTCACCGGGCTTTGCCCTACTGGGGACTGTCTGCAGTGGCTGTGCTCCTGGGGCAGATCTGCCTGAATCCCAAGTCTCTCTGTCCCATTATTTGAATCTAAGTGGAGGAAGTCATGCTTCCAGAACTCTTATACTCGGCACACCTGCAGAATTAGCAGCATGTGGATGCCACCAAGGCTAACTGCAATTTCTGGAGTTGTGGCCTGAACCACACCTGGGGCTGCCTTAGCCACAGCCTGGGCAGAATATGCACCGGAATATGAGGAGCAGAGAACTGAGGTGGCCCTGGGCAGTGAGCCCAGAGGTCCCATGGTGCCCTGGGCCACTGTCCCAAATCCCTTTTGCCCCCAAGACCTAGCACTCTGGGCCTGTGATGGGCATAACAGCCTCAAATATCTCCAAAATGCCTTGGGGATCATTCTCCCGTTGTTTTGATGAATAGCAGCTGGCTTCCTTCTATATACTAAAGCTCCTGATCAAACAGTTGCTTAGCTACACCCTTAGTTTTCTCTCCTAAACATGATTGGTTTATTGTTTCTTTTTTCTCTTTTTTTTATTTTTGATTTCAGCATATTACAGGAGTACAAATGTTTAGGTTACATATATTGCCTTTGCCCCACCCGAGTCAGAGCTTCAAGCATGTCCATTCCCCAGACGGTGTGCACTGTACCCATCAGGTGTCAATATACTCATCCACTCCTCCCCCTCCCACCTGTCCAACACCCAGTGTATGTTACTACTATATGTGCACATAAGTGTTGATCAATTAATACCAGTTTGATGGTGAGTACATGTGGTGCTTGTTTTTCCATTCTTGTGATACTTCACTTAGTAGATGGGCTCCACCATGACCAGGTGGAGAATTTTTTGAAACCTTTATGTTCTGTTTTCCTTTTATTTATAAATTCTATCTTTAAATTTTTTCTCTACTTTTGCATTTTACTACCAGCTATTAAAGGAAGCCATGCAGCATCCTGAACACTTTGCTGCTTAGAGATTTCTTCCCCCAAATATCCGAGTACATTGTTCCACAAAGTCCTAAGGCAAAGATAAAATTCAGCCAAATTGTCAGTTTATAACAACAATCACCTTTCCTTCAGTTTTCAATACTTCGTTCCTCATTTCCATCTGAAACCTCATCAGAATAGTCTTTTCTGTCCATATTTCTACCAACATTCCTGTTAAAACCACTTTGGCAATCACTAAGAACACTGAGGCTTTTTCTACAGTCCTTCTCTTCTTCTAAGCCCTCACTAGAGTTACCCTCAATTGTCCACCCACAGCAATCCAGGCTCTTTTCATCATTCACTGTTCCATTCTCCACCCATTACCCGGTTCCAAAGCCATGTCTACATTTTTAGGTATGTGTTATAGCAGCATCCCACTCCTGGTATCAACTTTGTTCTTAGCCTGTTTTGTGTTAATGTGACAGAATATGTGAGACTGGGTAATTTATAAAGAATACGAATTTATTTCTTCACATTTTGGGAGGCTGAGAAGTCTAAGGTACCAGCAGATTCACTTGTTTGGTGAGCACTTCATCCTCCAAAAAGGAGGAATGCCATATGCTCACATGGTGAAAGGCAGAAGGGCAAGCTCACCAGACACTGCACAAAGCCTCTTTTAAAAGAGTGTTGAGCTCATTCATGAGGGAGAAGCCCCTGGGGAACCTGTAGCCTTCTGATTTCAAGATTATTCTTTTTTAAGCAACAAAGGAGGCAAGAAAAGCTTCATCTTTCTCTGATGCACCTCATTTTTTAAAAGGGTATGTTCTGTGAAATTTGGATTCAGTCAAAAGGCCACACTTAAGGACCTAGCAGGCCACATGTGGCCTTAAGGCCACAGGTTCCCCACCCCTTACTATCACACATTGACAACACCTGGATTTTAAAGGGGACACATTCAAACCATAGCACCCCTTCCTCTTTGCTGTTGTATGAGTCAGACAATTGCTTTGCCTTAAAGTTGATTTCTTGCAGAGAACCCGATGGGCTATGGTACCATCCCCACAGAGGAGAACCTGGTGGGGGCAGCCTCAGAGAACTCAAGGGAGAGAGTGGCATCCTGAAAGTAGAATATTATGGGAAAATAATCATGCCCACATTGTAAAGGGAGTGACCTTTTGCGTTGAGACAATTTTATCTGCATCTGGACCTGGAAACTTTTTATCATATATCCACTCAAGTGAGACCAAGTAAATACCTTGGTCAATGTAAAAAAATCAATAATTCCATGAATTTGTGCATAAAGAATATATCACTGTTTCTAATATATAGTTTAGGTCTTCTGGACCCAAACTGAGGCAAAATACCTTGACAGAATGAATACTGTTCTTGTTTCAATCAGAAACTCAGGAAGGCAAGAAGTGTGCTAGCTCACAAATATCTCTCTGGGTGGGATCTTGATTTAGATGCTCATTTATTTAGGGTTTTGTTTACAGGGCCAGAAATTAAATAAAAGATATGTTGCTGATACAGATTGCTGAAGTTGAGCAAGAGAAGAATGTCTGATGTGAGTCATCAAAATCAGACCACCCAGAGAAATTGCTTCTCAAATAACAGAAAGAGGCTGTGCATCAGGGTGGCAAATGGGAGGTAGTCTGGATAAAATAAGGAGACAGCATAGAAAGGAGGTTTATTTTAATGCGCTCATTCACATATTGACTTGGATGGGCAGAGTCTGTCTACAGCTTCTGCTTTAAACAAGAGCAGGACAAGCTAAAAGCTATGGGGTCAATAAAAATTAATACTTTAGTGGGCTTTGGAGGTATTTTTATTATTATTCCTAAGACCCTGAGATAATCAACTTCTAAGCTGTTAATCAGCATTTCCACTACTTACCCCCACCATGAATTTAATAAGGGAGCGACCAAGAGAAAATCACAGCACTACTCTCTTGCTAGCTGCACTAGCGTCCAACAAGTCTAACCCAAATCAGAGCATTGTTCAAATCTTAGCTGAATCATGGGGTTCTAGGCCTAAGTGTCCCACACCATAACTGCCCTACTCAACCCTAATCTAGATTTCTCGTTTTATTTACCTTACCACTTTGCAACAAGGGCAACATAGATGAAAAAGCAAAAAACAAGATGAAAGAAAAGTTGCTCAGGCCTCCCTGAGAGGCCAAGCTTCAAGCCCAGTAACTTATCTTTTCATATTAACTGGCGGGCTGTATCACCACGTACGAGAACTAGGAGTATCCATCTTCTCATGATGCAAAAATCCCCTGGGCCCACCTGAGTTCAGGCCAGCCCTGGTGAGGTCCACGCTCATTGCCAGTATCTCACATCAAGCACAAACCACCCAACCACATGCAATTGCAACTTAGAAGTGCAGGAGAGCTTCATCCTTAGTAGAGAATGGGAGCTAGTTGATAGACGGTCTAGCCTTTTCATCCTCTGATGAGATAATTCTGAGGCAAGTTCCATACTCTTCCAGCAGTAGAACAGCAATTCAGCAGGACTGAGCCCTTGTTGCCACCATGTATTAGTCTGCTAGGGCTACCATAACAAAATAGGCAGACTAGATGCTTTAAATAACAGAAATGTATCTTTTCACAATTGTGGAGGCTGGAAGTCCAAGATCGAGGAGAGGCAGGGTTGATTTCTTCTGAGGCCTTTCTCCTCGGTTTGTGGATGGCCATCTTCTTGCCATGTTCTCGCATAGTCTTTCTTTTGTGTGTGCATATGCCTGCGTCCTAATCTCCACTTCTTATAAGGACAGCAGTCAGATTAGATTAGGGCCTGCTTATTTGAACTCATTTTGTCCTAATTACCACCTTTAAAGGCCCTATCTCTAGGTCACATTCTGTGGTACTGGGGTTAGGACTTGAAAATAAGAATTTGGGACATAATTTATCCCATATCATCCTAGTAACTAAATGTGTGCCTTGTTGGTATTTCACTTTTCCCTAAGTTTTCTCCTCCCACACTTCTGCTACTGTGCATTGCTTCCCAAATAAACTAACAGAATCTATTTTTGTCACAAGGTCCATTTATATAAAGTTCAAAAACAGGCAACATAATGGAGAAATACGTAAATATTTTTATGCTTAGAGAAGGGGAGTTCACTGATTGAGAAGGATCAAAAATGAGTTTTGCAGAATCTGGATTTTTTTTTTTCTTTTTTTGAGATAAGACCTGGCTCTGTTACCCAGACTGCAGTGCAGTGGCATAATCATAGCTCACTGTAACCTTGAACTCCTGGACTCAAGCAATCCTCCACTGCAGCCTCCTGAGTAGCTAGGACTATAGGCCAATGTCACCACGCCAGACTAATTTTTTATTTTATTTTATTTTTTGTAGAGACAGGTTCTTGCTGTATTGCCCAGGCTGATCTCAAACTCCTAGACTCAAGTGAACCTCCCACCTTGGCCTCCCAAAGCGCTGGGATTACAGGCATAAACCATTATATTCATCCTGGACATCTTAATTTATCTTTATTTTGGCAGTGATCACACAGGTGTGTGTATGTATATATTTATATATGCTTATGTGTACACATGAAAAATCATATTTACACTTGATTTATGTATGTAAATTATACTGCAATCTTTTTAAAAGAGTATAGTTGCTAGATATCTTTTTTAAGCCTACAGAATCAGAAGCAGGGCTAAGGGATCTATACACCCAAGTATATATACTTTCAAAACGTTTCCCAGGTGATTCAGGTGATTCTGATACACATTCTTGTTTTCATATCACTTTATCCTTAGACTCAGGTATTTCAAGCACTGTGCAAAGAATCAATCTCCATAGGTTGTTTTGTGGTATTGTTTCATGTACTAAGTGAGCTCTCAGGTTTCTTCCAACATTAATGATATAAATTCTGTGACATAAATCCATACCAACCAGCCAACACACAGAATAAACCCAGCATTAAAACCTAAAAGAAGTAGGTGGTTGAATAATGTGATAAAATTGCAATTATGGCTACCCAAAAGTTCTTTCACACTAAGTGTGCTTTACATGCTATCTTAAGAAATTCAATCTTCCATATTATGCTTAGGTACTGATTGAATGGCAAATTCTTAAAAGATGGTAACACATTAAGCTATTATCAGTCATTAACATTTTGTTACGGATGTGACAATACATCATTTTCAATATTATAGTTACTGAAATTCTACCCTTTAAGAATAGGATGTAGAATCAAACGCAGTTTGGTGTATAGCAGAAATAACACAGAACTGAGAAAAAGGAATCTGCTTTCTACTCACACTTGCACCACTAATTAACTGTGTGTCTTTGAATAGGTCCTTTCCGTCTCTCATATCAACCATCAATAAAATGTGAGGATTGGAATAGATCATCTCTTAAGGGTCATGAGAACTATATAATTCTACGAATCTTCTTAGGTCCTGATATCAGGAAGGTAAAAGGTAATCTGGAATTCTGAGGTGAAGGCACTGGCTTTCTATAATTTTGAGGAAGAGAGCCACAAAAACCAGGGACAGTGACAGGAGTTTGAAGGAGAACACTGAATCATGTTTGTTTTCCTTTAAGGCCAGTTGGAGCTCTTGTATAAGGGCAGGGACAATTACCAGTTACATTATTTGCACATACGTGCTGCTCAAAGTGTTTGCAGGGGAGAGGAATACACTGGCTTTGTTCCTTAAGACAATTCATGAAGGATGTATTTATAAACCACAATAAAGGTATAGAGGGCAGAATCTGCTGACCAATCCCTAGACAGGGATGGGCTATACCTTCCTGTTCTCTTCCTCTTACCACCAGCTTTGCTCAGTCTTGCCCAGGAGGAGTCCTGGGATAGGGTCTGGCTGGGAGAAGCCAGGCATTTGTCAAGGCCTGGGGCAGGGTGGTGGTAGTGGATATAAGCTTCTTATGGCTCCAGTGGTAAGACAGCAGCTCAAATGAGGGGAGTCAAACAGCCACCTGGAAGTAGTGATGGCAAAGAAAATTTGAGGGGGAAGGCAAAAGTTGGGGAGTCCACAGGGGCTCTCCCATGTGAGAAAGAGAAAATAGAATTCAGTCAAATGAAAGCCATTCAACTCTGAAGCAGATGAAATTTGCATTTGATTAACACAATCATTCCTGTTTTCCTGAGGAGACTAGAGTAGAACATGTGTCAAATAAGGAGATGACTCAAAATTAGGGGTGTTCAAACTCCACTTCCTAGCTTCAAATAGACAATCTCAAGACAATGGCTGAGATTTCAGGTTGTGATAACTGAAGGAATTATAGAGAACATATTTTCTTTCCCACTGTGCCTTTCAGTCTTAGGAAGTCAGCCACTACTTTATTTTCCATGGCCCTTTCCAAGAGTAAATACTTCTAACCTAGGAGTCACCAGGCCACGAAATATATTTGTGTGGACCCAAGTTCCCTAGGAATTGAATGGAAACCCACGATTTCAAGTAGTTCAGGAAATAACCATTTGCTAATAACAATAACTGGTTGTTAATAATCTCAGAAAAATAGAGGGCTCACCTAAAACCAGGGGGAAAGAAAAATCTTCCTTTTAAGAAAAACCCGGCTCATCCTCATTTGCTCTTAAGTGTTTTTTCTCTCTCTCTCTCTTTTTCTCCCCTACCCTAACTTCCCTCCCTCCCTCTCTCCCTTCCTCCCATCCTCCTTAAAGAAATATTTAGCTTAGACTTGTAATGAGCCTCAGGAAGCTCACTAGGGCCCTGCCCGAACATTGCCTGTAATTTAGGGTGAGTTATGTTTCAATTACGTCTGTGTTATAGCATACTGGTGAGGACAGGCATTATGTCATGTCAGGGATACAGGCGAGAGAAAATAGGGACGCCCCCATTACAGGCGGTGATGGAGCAGTTTTAATAATATTGGGGGAAAATGGACCATAAATGCCTTTCCAGCTGCACCATTACTGCACATTAGCTATACCACGTGCTCAATGTGGGGGAGGGAGACTGAAGGAAGGAAGGGGTCACAGGTATGTTGGATACTGGAGTTTATTCTCTGCATTTAGAAAAGAGGCCAAAAGTCCTATAAAAACCATGGAAATGTTTGGTCTTTTTCTGTGAATAATGACCTTACCAAAGATATAAAACACTAACTTTTTAATTTAAAAAATATCTAATTTCTAGTGAGTTTTTCCCCTTTCCTGAGAGGGTAACCATTACACATGCTCTCACTCTCCCTCCCATTCCCTCTTCCTCATTTTCTCTGCCTCTTTATTTTCTTGACACAAATAGCAGTCATTGCTCAGAGAATGTGTGGGATTAGGCTGCTTTGTGATTCAAACCTTTTATTCAGGTTACCCTTTACTTACTAAAGAGGAAAATATGTATTGTCCAAATGGCCTTGTTATGGATGTTTCCAACTGTGAATAGGAAGGTGCCCCCCACCCCCAAACCTCTCCAAACCATTACTGGATTTATCACTTACAATGGAATTTAGCTAATGCAAATTTCTACCCTTCAATTTTTTTCAAATGGGGGGAAAAGCATATAGAGATATTTTTCTTTGGCATGATTGGTTCTTTTAAAAGATAAAGTGGCAAAAATGAACAGCCACAGCCAGATGATGATCTGTGCTTTGAGGATTGGTGGTTTGCAGGTGTTGAGCTCCACAAGATACAGTAAGAAGATGAGGATTGTGACAGAGTCTTAAAAAGAAAAAAAAAAAGAAAGATGAGGATGCAGTACGCTGGTGCATGCAACAGCTGTTTAACTTTGTTTAGTTAAAACAAATACAGTCAGTCAGAGGAGCCTCTTATTTAATCAAGGAGGAATGGGTTCAGTAACTAAAATAAATGGTATACGTGGTTGGTCTAACTTTCCTCTAATCAAAATGACAGTGTAACCTAAAATAAAAAGGACAACATGAAACATAGCAACATGCACAGAAAATTACTAGGAAATACAGAGGATTTTAAACCAACTGTGGATGGGAAAGATACATGCTAAAGAAAGATAATTGTCGATGTGTGTTTCATGATTTTTTTTTTCTTTTTGTAAATGTAATTTGGACTCACACTGGAGAAAATTCAAAAATTTCACTTCAATATAAAAAGCACCTCTGTTATTATTTATTTCAATTTTTTATGATTCTATTTAATGTTTTGACAAAATCATGTATCTATTTATTCATTCTTTCACTGAACAATTATTCATTGAATATCTGCTATGCAATGAGCACTACTCTGCTCAATATGAAATGAAGACATCTCGTGAACAAAATAGACATGGTGAGTGCCCTCCCAGGGTTAACATTTTCCTGGGAGAAATAGACAATAAATAATCAAATACGTGCAGCTTTTGATGCATGGTAGGAAGAAAAATATTGTGACAGAAAACAACTTTAGAAAGTCTTCACAGAAATCAGGATTATATTATATCCTTCTTTGTTCACTTAAGAATTGTGCAAATGATCTTATGTCATTAAATATTCCCGGAAAACATTTTTAATGGCTAGTCTATCTTTAAATGAACCTTAATTTACCAATTTATGACTTCTATAGTATATTTAACTGCCCTTTATTTCAGAGTATTTGAATGGTTTCCAGTTGTTCACATTTGTAAATAATAATAAGGACCATCTAGTGCCTAAATGTTTGTTTACATTTCTGATTAGTTTAAGGAAATAGCTTCCGAGAAGTAGAATCACTAACTAGGTTGGAAGGTAAGAACATTTTAAGGCCTCTTAATACAAAGTGATAAATTAATTTCTAGAAATATTTACTAACTTATGCTCCTGCCAATTGTTCTCCTGGTAATAGTTAATATTTAAAGCACACTGTATGACCCTAGATCCTGTTCTAAGTGCTTTATGTGGATTAACTCATTTAATTTGCCCCTATGAGGTACGTATACTCTATTACTAACCCCATTTATTGGTGAAAATTCTGAGGCATAGAGGGATTAACTAGTTTTCCCAGGAACAGACAGTAGTAAATAACAGTGCTAAGATTTGAAGTTAGGTGGTCCAGTAGCAGAGCCCTGCCTCTAATTGACCAGGCAGTATTGCTCCTGATATTTTCATAAACATTCTGTACTATCCTCTGTATTCCTCTTATTTTAAAAGCAAATAGCATTACCATTTGGTTCAAATTTGTGTGCATATTTAGTAGTAAACTCTTATCACCTCTACCCTTTTAGTTACTCGATAAATTATACACCTCTATATTTTCTTTTCCACTGGAATATCAGTGCTCTTTATTTATTTTTAAAAGCTCTTTGCACATTAAGGATACAACACTGTCTGCTACAGTAGTTGTACAATGCTTTCTTATCTTGATATGTGTCTTTTAATTGCATTTCTGGCATTTTTCCATAAACAGAAGCACTATTCATCTTTTGATCTGCTTACCAAAATCTATTGACTTTTTATTTTGCATTTCTCTTTCATGGCTTTATCTGAGAAAATAGTTTTTTGCTTGAATATCTGTTAAATATTCATCTATATTTTCTTCTATTTTTGTTGTTGTTACATTTTTAAATTTAACTTTAAATGTTTTGATGTAAAGAAGAGAAAAAATGGTTTTTCAAACAAAGCTAAAATAGCTTCTTCATTTTTTTCTGATACATTATCAAGTATTTAAATACACTAGGAGTTATTCCAAGAATTATAAGTTCTAATGGTCTGTGTATAGGTATTTTACATCAAAGAATGTAAAAGTGGAGGGACTTCAAGATAGCTGAATGGATGCATCTGGTACTTGCCTCTTCTACTGAGAGGAGCCAAAGTAATGAGCAGATAATGATAGGTCAAATAGCTCATCTAAGAGAAAACACTAGAATTCAACGGAAAAACTATGGGAAGCGCTGACAGCAAGGAAGGAGAGGGAACCGAGGCAGCCTGCTCAGGCGTGATCAGCTGGGAGTCTGGAGAGGGTCCCTAATGTGGGGAAAGGGTAAGTAAGAGACACCCAGTGATCCATATTCCTGCCACAGACTCCTACAATCCTAGCCATGGGAGAGCCCCTCAACCCTCTGAGACCATGACACTTATATAGGGAGCTGCCTGGAGACTGCATGAAGGCATTGATCCAGAGAGACAGTTCACGCTGCCTCCTACAAACCCTTAAGTCCTCACCAGCTGCAGCACAGCACCATTTGAGAGCACACTTCCCCATCCAACCAAATTATATCCCGCCCTGTCATTGGGCCAAGGCAGGAGCCATGAGTAGCAATCCTGCCCACTGCTCCCCCCGCCTCCAGCAGAGGGCAGCTGTGTATATCCACATGCCCCAAGGAAAAATTCCACCATACACCCACACTGCCACTGTAGGTTGAGGCAAAGCCAAGACAGGAGCAAAGCTCACTCCACCCAGCTGCCTGCCTATGGCTATTACCAGGGAAAGCAACTCCACCCTTTCTAGTAACAGGGCCACAGAGTAGCCACTGCTGCCCCTATCAGAGCATTCTAAAGGTGGCCTGGAGATCACTTCATCCCTGCCTAATACAACCAATACCTACATACACCACCAGGCCCATCTCTATCTCCCTAGAACCCAAGCACACCATCCAGGGGTCTAGAAATAACCCAGCCCAGTCCACCACTGCTGGCACCTGAGCATTCCTCCTGGGGTCTGAGTTCAGACTCACTCAATCTTCCAACACCACCATAACTGGCACCCACCTGTATGCATCACCTGTGGTCTGAGGGCTGGCCCACTTACCCATTGTAGCCACTTCCAACACCAGTGTGGAGCGCCTGGGCCCCAGAGGGTTGTCCTATCACTGCTGTTGCCATTGCCCACATCATGCCTACTGCCCAGAAGCTCAAGAACCCACCATCTGCCCAACCCACTTCTGCAATTCCCAGCACCCAAGCAATCTACCTGGAGGTCCAAGAATTGGTCTTCCTGGACCTGCTTAGATCAGTGGCAATATGTGGTGCCCTGTAGCCCAAAGACAGGCATACTCAGCCCACCACTGCCACAACTGGGGCCTGAAGACTGGATAACCTGGCATCCCAGTACCCAACAAAACTTGACCATAGCCTCCATTAACAACTACAACCTAAGCCACCAAGGAAATCACAGATAACCACTGATGCTATTTACAGTCAAATCACACAGAGGCTAAACTACTGCATGTACCCAGAAACAAAACCAGATTGCCCTACTCAACAGGTACCATGGATAGATCTTCAGGAAAAAAATGCTCTCCTATGAAAGCAAATTCAAAAAGTTGGAAGAAGTGACTGTTATACCAGATGTACATATATCAATGTAAAGACACAGGAAACCTGAAAAAGCAAGGAAATATGACACCTCCAGAGGAACACAATAATTCTCCAGTAACAGATCCCAATCAAAAAGAAATTTATGAAATCTTGGAAAAAGAATTCAAAATATTGATTCTAAATAAGCTCAGTAAGATACAAGAGAATTCTGAAAAAAAAATACAAAGAAATCAGAAATAACAATTCAGGAGGTAAATGAAACATTTATCAAAAAAATAGATAACATAAAAAAGAACCAAACAGAAATCCTGGAAAATGAAGAATTCACTGAATGAAATATGAAATACTTTTGAAAGCTTCAACAATAGACTAGACAAGCTGAAGAAAGACTATTAGAAATTGAAGACCGGTCCTTTAAAATAACCAGTCAGACAAAACTAAAATTAAAAAATGAACAAAGCCTTTGTGACATATGGGACACCATAAAGTAACCAAAGATAGAAATTTTCAGTGTCCCAGAATGTGAGGAGTAAAGAAAGGGTTAGAAACCATATTTAATGAAATAATTGATGAAAATTTCCCAAGTCTAGCAAGATTAGACATTCAGATATGGGAGGCTCAAAGCTACCTAAATAGATACAATGCAAAAAGGTCTTCTCCACAGTACATTATAGTCAAACTGTCAAAAGTCAAGGACAAAGAGAAAATTCTAAAAACAATAAGAGAAAAATGTCTGGTAACCTATAAAGATACACCCATCAAAATAACAGATTTCTCAGCAGAAACCTTATAGTTCAGTAGAGAATGGATGATATATTCAAAGTTCAGAAAGAAAAAAAAATGAATCAAGGATACTATACTAAGCAAAATTATTCTTCATAAACGAAGGAGAAATAAAATATTTTCCAGACAAGCAAAAGCTAAGAGAATTTATCACCACTAAACTGGACCTTCAAGTAATGCCTAAGTGAGGGCTATACCTGGTAGTACAAGAACAATAACAACTATCATGAAAAATACATAAAAATATAAAAACCACAGGTAGAGCAAACACACAAACAAGGAAGAAATAAAAGTCAAATGTTACCACTACAGAATATCAACAAATCACAATGATAAATAATAAGAGAGAACAAAAGAGAGGATATCCGAAACTAGAAATCAAGTAACAAAATGACAGGAATAGGCCCTTATATATTAATATCAATAATAGCCTTGAATGTAAATGGATTAACCTTTCCACTTAAAAGACATAGGATGGTTGAATGGATTTTTAAAAATGACCTCCAACTATATGCTACCTATGAGAAAGTCATCTCACCTGTAAAGACACATATAGATTGAAAATAAAAGGAGGAAAAAAAAGACAATCCATTCAAATGGAAACCAAAAGTGAGTAAGAGTAACTATACTTACATCAGACAAAATAGATTTTAAGTCATAAACAGTAAAAAGAGATCAAGAAGGTCATTATATTATGATAAAGGGATCAATTCAGCAAGAAGATAGAACAATTCTATACACGTATGAACCCAACATCAAAGCACACAGATATATAAAGAAAATATTATTAGATCTAAAGGGAGAGATAGACGCCAACACAATAATAGTTGGGGACTTCAACTCCCCACTCTCAGCATTAGACAAGTCATCTAGATAGAAAATTAACAAAGAATCATCGGATTTAAATGCCACTTAGACCAAATGGACCTAACTGACATTTACAGAACACTTCACCCAACAGGTACAGAATATATATTATTCTCATCAACCCATGGAAAATCCTCCAGGGTAGAACATAGGTGACAAAAAAGAAAAAAGAAAAGAAATAGAAATCTTATCAAGTATCTTCTGAGACCACAATGAAATAAAACTAAAAATCAATAACAAGAAGAAACTTGGAAACTATACAAACACATGTTCTTAAAAGACCATTCAGTCAAAGAAGAAATCAAGGAATAAACAAAAAATGTATTTGAAACAAATAAAAATGAAAACACAACATACCAAAACCTAGAGGATACAGTAAAAACAGTGTTAAGAGGAAAGTTTAAAGCAATAAATGCCTACTTCAAAAGAGTAGAAAGATTATAAACTAACAATCTAAAAATGCACCTCAGGGAAATAGAACAGCAAGAATAAACCAAATCCAAAATTAGTAGAAAAAAAGAAATAATACAGATAAGAGAAAAACTAAATGAAATAGAGACTTAAATAACAATACAAAGGATGAATGAAATGAAAAGTTAGTTTTTTTAAAAGATAAACAAAGTCAGTAATCCATGTATCAGACTAACCAAGTAAAAAGAAAGAAGACCCAAATAAACAACATCAGAACAAAAAAGGAGACATTACAACTGATACCACAGAAATATAAAGGATCATCAGAGACTATTATGAACAACTATACACTAACAAACTAGAAAACCTAGAGGAAATGGGTAAATTCCTCAACACCTAAAATTTACCAAGATTGAATCAAGAATAAATATAAAACCTGTGCAGATCAATAATGAACAATGAGATTGAATCAGTAATTAAGTCTCCCAAAAAAGTAAAGTCCAGTACCAGATGGCTTCACTGCTGAAGTCTACCAAACTTCCAAAGAAGAACTAAGTTTCCTCAAATGTGATTCCAGAAAACTAAAGAGGAAGGAGTTCTCCCTAACCCATATTATGAGGCCAGCATTAACCTGATACCAAAACCAAAACAGGATGCAACTAAAAATAAAATGGCAGGTCAATATTCCTGCTAAACACAGATACAAAAATTCTCAATAAAATAATAGCAAAGTGGGATTTATCCTAGAGATGCAAGGATGATTCAGCATATGCAAATCAACAAATGTGACATATTGCATTCACAGAATGAAGGACAAAAACCATATGATCATCTCAATAGACATAGATAAAGCATTTCATAAAATTCAGCATTCCTTTGTGATAAAAACTCTCAACATACTAAGAATAAAAGGAGCATACCTTAACATAATAAAGTCCATATATGGCAAACCAACAGCTAACATCATACAGAATGGAGAAAAGCTGAAAACCTTTGCCCTAAGAACTGGAACAAGACAAGGATGCCCACTTTCACCAATCCTATTCAACATAATACTGAAAGTTCTAGCCAGAGCAATGAGGTAAGAGAAAGAAAGAAAAGGCATTGAAACTGGAGAAGAAGTCAAATTATCCCGGTTTTCTGATGATAGGATCTTATATCTATAAAAACCTAAAGATACTACCCCAAAATTCTTTCATATGTTAACTAAATTCAGTAAAACTGCAGGATACAAACCAACATACAAAAATCTGAAGTGTTTTTATATATAGTGTTTATGTATAGTTATATAATGAACTAACAGAAAGAAATAAAGAAGGCAATCCCATTTAGAAGAGCTACAAAAGGAATATTATACCCAGGAGTAAATTTAACCAAGAAGGTGAATGATCTCTACAAGGAAAACTACAAAACACTG
Source organism: Avahi laniger (assembly GCA_963575035.1). Lineage (NCBI taxonomy): Eukaryota > Metazoa > Chordata > Mammalia > Primates > Indriidae > Avahi > Avahi laniger. The sequence continues at coordinate 10,136 of CAUYSK010043606.1, read as the reverse complement.
ATGAAAAAATTGAAGAGGACACAAACAAATAAAAAGACATCCCATGCTCATTGATCAGAGTAATTAATATCATCAAAATGATCATACTCTTCAAAGAAATCTATAGATTCAATACAATCAGAATACCATCTTCATTTTTCACAGGAATAGAGAAAGCAATACTAAATTTTGTATGGAACCACAAAAGAAACTAAATAGGTAAAGAAATCCTGAGTATAAAAATCAAAGCTGTAGGCATCACACTATCTGACTTCAAAATATATTACAAGGCTATAGTAACCCAAACAGCATGATATTGGTTTAAAAAAAAAAAAAAACTGCATTGACCAATGGAACAGAATAGAGAATCCAGAAATAAATCCATGTATTTACAGCCAACTGGTTTTCAGCAAAAGCACTAAAAACATACATTGGGGAAAGGACATTCTCATCAATAATTTAATAAATGGTTCTAGAAAAATTGGATAACATATGCAGAAAAATGAAACTGAACGCCTATCTCTCCCATATTGACAGAAAAATCAATTTTTGACCTATTAAAGGCTTAAATACAAGATTGAAAACTATAAAATTATTAAAAGAAAACTTAGGGAAAACACTTTAGGACCTTGGTCTAGACAAAGACCATAGTTAAGACCTCAAAAACACAGACAACAAAAATAAAACCATACAAATGGGTCTATATTAAAGTAAAGTGTTTCTACACAGCAAAGGAAACAATCAACATAGTGAAGAGACAACCTGCGGAATGGGAGACAAACTATGCATCTGACAAGGGACCAATCAATACCCAGAATATACAAAGAACTCAAACAAATCATCATTATAAAAACAAATAATTCCATTAAAAAGTAGGCAAAGGATATGAATAGAAATTTCTCAAAAGAAGACATACAAATAGCTAATAGGTTTACGAAAAAATGCTCAACATCACTAATCATCAGGGAAATGCAAATCAAAACCATGGTGAGATATCATTTTACCCTAGTTAGAATGGCTATTATTAAAAACACACAAAAAAATAACAGATGCTGGCAAAGATATGGAGAAAAGGGCACTCCTACACACTATTGGTGGAAATGTAAATGTGTAAAACCTCTATGGAAAGCAGTATAGAGATTTCTTAAAAACTAAAAACAGAACTACCATATGATCCAGCAATCCCATGACTAGGTATTTATCCAAAGGGGGAAAATATCAATATATCAAAAGGATATCTGCACATCCAGCACTTGCAGCACTATTCACAATAGCCAAGATAGGGAAGCAATCTGTGTCCATCAATGGACAAATGAAGAAAATGTGGTATATATACACAATGGAATACTATTCAGCCATAAAAAGAATAAAATCATGTCATTTGCAGCAAGATGGATAGAACTAGAAGTCATTATATTAATTTAAATATGCCCTAGATAGAAAGACAAATCTCATATATTCTCATTCAGACAAAGCTAAAAACGTTGGCCTCATGGAGGTAGAGAGTAGACGCTGGGAAAGGGGTGTGGGTGGGAGGAGGGATTAAAAGAGGTTGGTCAGTGTGTACAAACGTACAGTTGGATGGAAGGTATAAATTTAATCCTCCATAGCAGAGTAGGGTACCATCATTAGCAGCAATGTATTATATATTCAAAGTAGCTAGAAGAGAGAACTTGAAAATGTTCCTAACATATAGAAATGATATACATTCAAGGTGATGGATACGACAAATGTCCTGACTTGATCATTATACATTCTCTGCATGCAAAAAAATATCACAAGTATCCCATAAATATGCAAAATATTATATAATCAATTTAAAAATTCAGCCAGAAAGATATAATATTACTCTAGCTGTATAATCAATTTTAATGTCTAATATGGGACAAATCCCATTTCCAAATGTTCAAATTTTTCTTAGCTGTACTTCCACTAATTTTTTGCAGATGAATTTTAGAATTATTTTGTCTAGTCTCTTTACAAAAAGAAAAATTAATAGATATAGTTGATCCTTATTATTCATACTTCCATATTTGTAAATTTATCTATTCTCTAAAATTTATTTGTAATCCCAAAATCAATACTTGCAAAGCTTTCTTGGTCATCTGCAGACATGATCAGAGCAGCAAAAGATTTCAGTCACCCAAAACACATGTTGAACAAGGTGATACAATGCTTTCTCGCTTCAACTCACATTCTATAAACAAGTGTCCTTTTTGCTATTTAGTGCTATGTTTTTCACATTTTTGTGCTTTTTGCTGATATTACTGTTTAAAATGGCCCCCAAGTATAGTGCTGAAGTGCTCTCTAGTGTAGCTTGGGGCACGAAAGCCATGATGTGTCTTAGGGAGAAAACGTGTGTGTTAGATAAGCCTCCTTCAGACTTGAGTGATAGCACTGTTCATTGTGAGTTCAATGTTAATGAATGAACAATATGTACTAAATTAGGTGTCTTTTAAGAGAAACACAATATAATGTACTGATCAGTCTGTTGGGGCTCAGAAAACAGTACCCCAAAATATGGATCTTTGACATGCTGAACTGAAGAAGCATGACCTCGCCCCTTCCTCCTGTCTCTCAACCCTCTGGCTCTCCAAAGCGCAGACACTGAAATTTCCTTATCTACCTAGAAACCAGACCAAAGAGGAGCACAGTTTCCTTCAATCCCTTCTCTAAAATTTATTTAACCAGAGAAAATTAAAACTTATATCACAGAGGAAGAGATGAAAATTAAATGCCGCACCTAGAGCCCAGATGAACGTCATGCCAAACTATATTTTGTTCTCCGGTCCCATCAATTTACAAAGAGAACCATCATTTACACACTAATTTCTGCCTCCCAGGTCCATTCATCTCTGCTAAAATCATTTCTACCTCTCTAAATTTGTCTTCGCCTCCCCCGCTTTCCCTCTTCCAAAGAGAAGGATAGCAATCTGGCCCTTCTTTGAGTCTCATATTTTGTGTATGGCTCCTGTGTTTATGTTTGTTAATAAACAAGTATGTCTTTTTCTTATTAATCTGTCTACTGTTAGTTTATTTTATAGACTCAAATTATCAAATCTTCAGTAGGGGAAGGGAAGAAAATTCTCTTTGCCCCTAGAAGTTGATAAAAATATTTTGACTAGAGGCTTCCAGAATCCTAATCCTGTACATCCCCTAGGAGCAATGATTGAATATTGGTTAATTCTGTGTTCACAACTTTATAGAACATAATAACCACAAATAATGAATTTCAACTGTATTTTTTATAAATATTGCTTTCAATCAAGATATTATCTTAAGAAGGAGTCACTTCTTCAAAATAAAGGCCTCTTATTCTGAAATATGTTATAATTTATAGTTCTTTTTTACCTAATGTCCTACTCATTTTATTATGCCCATTCCCAGGCATTTTATTGTTCTTATTTGCTATTTGAATGAAATTTATTTTTCTCTTATATCTTCTAGTGAGCTAGTGCTGGTTTACAGAAGAGCTATTGGTTTTCATAAAATTACTTTGTATCCAGTTGCTTTGCAAAAATCATAAATTTTCATGATTTTAAGTTGATACTTTTTCCTCAGAATAAAATCAAATATTATGCAAAAAATGCTAATTGTAATTTCTTTTCCAATAGCTTTTCTTCTTGTTCCTGGTTTTTCATCTTGTTTTATTTTATTGGAAATAACTTTTACAGCAAATAACTTTATCTTGTTTCTGATTAAAGTGGGCCTATTTCTACTGTTTTTCCATGAAGTACAGGCACATCTTGGAGATACTGCAGGTTTTGTTCACAATAAAGCAAATATCACAGTAAAGTGAGTCACAAACATTTTTTGGTTTCCCAGTGCATATAACAGTTATGGTTACACTAAACGGTAGTCCATTAACTGTGCAATAGCATTATATGTAAAAAAAAATATATACCTTATTTAAAAAATACTTCACTGCTAAAAAATGCTGATACTGAGACATGAAATAAGCACATGCAGCTGGAAAAATGGCTCCAGTGGACGTTCCCAATGCAGGGTTAACACAATTTTCAATTTGTAAAAGATGCAGTATCTGTAAAGCAAGATGCAGCAAGAGTACAAAGAAACAAAGTGTGCCTGTGTGATGTTGAATCCTGTTTACCATGTTGAGAAATGTCCTCAAAGAGTCGTGATGGAATCGGTGTTGTATGTAATCAGGAGCCTATTTAATATTTCATGAGATAATCATTTTCCCCTTTGTAACTTGATCTAATTAATGAATTTCTTAATATTAATTTGCCATTGTATTCTAATAATAAGTTCTACATTATATCTTAGAATTATATATAAAGTGTATTTGGATTCAATTTACTCATAGGCTATTTAGGTTTTGTCTTTCTATGTAAATGCGATTTAATTTAGATAGAGACAAAAATATACAGATAGCTATTTAGTTTAGATATATTTTATTTTTGCAGTTATTGTCAGGTTTTGCTATCTGAATCTAATAATTTTATTACATGAAATCCGTAAGTTTATTTTTTTTCTAAATTCTATTCCCTAAATCTTCAAAGTGGTCTGCTTACAAACATTGAAACCCAGAATTTAAAAAATATATTTCTATAATGTTTTTAATTTTTTCCAGGTTTTTAATGGGTCCAAGCCTTCTCCTGGGCAATTGTGATAATTAACACTTTTGGAGTACTCCTCATTGCATTTATATTTTCAACTTTATTTGCATTTATTAGAGATAGTATTATTTTGATAATTTAAAAAATTATGTTCTCTTTTTAAACATCTTTTGTTATGTCAAATTTTTTTAATTTTATTTTTGTTATTAATATTAATTAGATTTGCCAGGAGCTGTTCTATTTTTGTTTATTTGTTTTTTTTCAAAATGGGCACATTTATTTAGGGAGAAGAGTTTTAAGAATTATTTTGAGAATGGTTGAGGACATTCTTTAATTAAAGGGAAGATGAAAATTCAAGAACAGCACAACCCAGACTTAAGGGGATGAAGACAGCATTTTGAGTCAGGAGGGGAAGCTCGCGTGCTTGTGTCTCTGGAAGAACAGAGGCAGTAGATGGAGCAAAGCATGCAGTTATGAAATGTGGTCAGGAGTTGGCATTTGTAATGATGATAAATGGTGTGCCACTTTAAAATTTTGAGCAAGATGCGGAAGGACCAAAATTATGCAGTTTTTAAGTTAGTTTAGGAGAGATTCATGAAAAGGCTGAGAGATTGAGGCAGGAAGACTTTCCAGGAGGCTATTAAAGTCCTGGCCAAAGGGATAAGTAGGAATAAACAGATTAAAGATGTCATAGTTCCGGTGAAAATACACTGCTTATCTAAAAAGAAGACATTCATTTTGACAAGTATGCAAGTATTTATGGGGATATCTGGACAGAATATTTGAAGGTATATCTGTTCCCCAAATCTGGGATTAAATATTCCTCTTTGGGCCCCTGAGGTATGAGAAGCCAGTAACAACTTCTCAAACAGAACTTGGAGAAGCTCTGTCCAAAGCAACCAGTGGACCAGCATGCGGAAATGCCGAGTCAGGGGCAGCAGGCCAGGCTTGAGGAAGACGGCAGCGCTATGGGACTGGAGCACACGCTGAAGGTGGGGCAGCCTTGGGACGGGGTGGACAGCAGGTCACACAGGGCTTTGTGGGCCATTGTAAGGAATCTGCTTTTTATTCAGGAAGCAATGGGGAGTGATTGCGAAGTTTGCATCAGAATAATGTGTTCAAACTTGAGCATTAAAAAGACCTGTGTTGCTGTCATGCGGAGAAAGGACAGGAGGAAGGACTGAGCGAGTGCAGGAATCACAAGAGTGGCTACTGCAGAGTGCAGCTGACAGTTTAGCTAAAAGAGTAGGGGGGAGAAAAGGCAATGTCAAAGAACACTAGTTTTATGGCTTGTAAAATCGTATGGCTAATGTACCAGTCATCAAGGCAAAGCATACTTTATTGAATACTTACTATAAGCCCCAGAACCTACTAAGTTTTAAGTTTTGTTTTGTGTTTTTTTTTTTCTTTTTACTTTTCCTGAACCTCAGGCGCACAGAACTATGGTTCCATAAATAAATCCATACATTGGTAACTTCTCATGTTGGGCACATAATACTATTCAGGTCTCACTATCCCATTCCCCTTCCCAAAGAAAACCCACCACTGTGGAGGTACGCAATATTATCCCCATTTTACAGATGAGGAACTAAAACTGAGAAGCAAAATAACTTGCTCAAAATCACACAGCTTGTGAATTGTGAAGATTTGTCTGGCTCCAGAGAACGTGGTCTTAACAATTATATGCTATACTGTACCTGAATATAATTAAATGCAGATTGATTGGTCCAGGCTTGACCTGCAAGAGAGATTTCAAGAAGGACATCGGTAGGATAACATGGTCACGTAGGAGATGGGAATGGGTTAGCTTCGGGCACAGGGAAGCAGCCTGAAAATTACAGGCCAAAAATAAGTAAATAAATAAATAGATAATATTTAATAAAAGACTTTTTTTGTTTTACAGTCTTAAGCTAATTTGTAGTCCACTTTGACAGTAATTTTAGAAAGTTTTAGAGAGCTTTAAATATATACCTCAGAATTCAGGCTTTGAATGATTAATTCTTTTCCTAAATACTCACTTGAAAGGATCTTTATATCAAAATATGGTTCTTTTGTGTCCTATGAAGAAAAAATAAAATGAAAACAGGTTCTAATGCTTCTAGTAAATATTTTTCAAAGCCTGTTTCACTTAAAAATCATGTTTATATATTTATGTATTTACTTCATCGCTGAATATTCCTTTCACTTTCTCCTTTCTCTGGTCCCAACCTCGTATTCCTGGGAGTCTTCCCTAGGTGAACATTCAAAAGCGTATCTATCACTGCCACAATTACCAAGGAAATAAGGGGATATTAGGCCTTTTCCCCACCGTTTTCCCCTTTCTCTCATGGGGACATCATGTTCTGCCTATACTGGTTCACTCCTCCCTGGTCTGAGGTGGGACACAGCAAGGCAATAATACATTTTCATCAAAGCTCCAGCACAGTTGTGCTCTGGAGAATCTGTGTGTTTAATGTAATTTATGGGGAGCCAGTTCCAAGGGAGATCATGGAAACTCCAGTTTAATTGGGGTGATCTGGAAGGCTCAGTCTCTGTCAATGAGCAAGGAGAGGGTGATGCATGAATACAAATAGAAATCGGTGTGCACTCTCTCTTTACTCTATGTACTTTTTCTCTGAAGCTCCTAGATATGATATTTCTTACTGGTTTCCAGCTCCTCTTGCTCTCCCTTTTAATCTTTATGGGACTTTCCCATGTCCTTTATCAAACATGTATACTGGGGAGGGATGAGCTCCTTCCTGGAAGAGAGTGAGAGCCATCCCCTTTCCCATCTAAGCTCCCCCATACTTTCCCACAAAGGCCCCAGTGGGATCAGATAGGTGTGAAGGGGCTTGGTGATATGGTGGTATTGCCCTGCCCGACTGAAAAGCAGCTCTAATTATTTCTGTAGCATTAATTAATTAACGAATTCAGCAAAATATTTATTAGATGCATGCTACATGCTGGGCACTCTTCCAGACACTGAAGATACGGTAGTCAATAAAACAGATTATATCCCAATGAAGGAATAATAAAAGTAGAATAAAAAAGTAAAACATATACTATATTCTTTGGTTATAAGTGCTACATAGAAAAATAAAGCAGGAAAGGGGGAAGGGAATAATAGAATGGAAAGTTCAGATTTTTTTCATAGACTTTTTATTAAGAGTTTTTGCAACACAATGTGTCCTGGGCCATGGATATCAGACATGGTCACAATACAAATCTGATTCTGAAAGAGACTCCCACAAATATAGGCTCCAGAACAAAAATAACATTCCAATTTCTGCCAATTCTATTGCGAGGTCAATTTTAAATACCCTGGCTGGGATGTCTCATTGTGAAGTTATCATTTGAGCAAAGATGTCAAGCAGGTGAGGGAATGAATCAGTGGCTATGTAGGGGAGGAGTGTCCTAGGCAGAGGGAACAGCTTGTGCAAAGGTCCTGAGGCAAGAGAATGCCCAACGTGTTCAAGAATAACAAGGGGTGCGACGTGAATGGAATCCAAAATGAGCGAGGCAATAGGATATGGGGTGTGTGAAGTGAGGGTGTGGAGGTACACAGGTCAAACAGGGTCTCTTGGGTCACTGTAAGGACCTTTTTGGCTTTTCCTCTGAGTGAAATGGAAACCATTGTGTGTTTCGAGTAGAGAAATAACACAATTTGACTTATGTTTGAACAGAGTCAATATAAACTAAGAATATTTTCAAGGTAAAATGATCATATTTATTCATGTTGAAGGGTATTTAGAATCTTTTTTTGTGCCAGATACTGTGTGGGAGACAAAATTGTGCAAGAAAGTATCCACTTTTTCAAGGAGTTGGCAATCTCCTGGAAGAGACAGGCCAAACGTTTGAAAAGCAATCAGTGCTGCAGAGTGATGAAACGTTACAATCGTAAATAAAGCACTTTGAATTGTTCGGAAGAAGGCTAACAGGAATCTTCCAGAACAGTTTCAGTAGAGAGGAAGGGACAGAAACCAGGATTTCAAGAAGCGAAAAAGAGAGCACAGAGTGGGGACAGATTAGGTAAATATGGTCACTTTAAAGATATATCTGTAATTTCTCTGATATTATTCCACTCAAAAGGTGAGTTTTAATCGCCCTCCCCTTGAATGTGGACTGGACTTAGGACTCACTTCTAGCAAATACAATATAGGTGAAGTGATGGGAGGTCAAATCTGAGATTAGTTATAAAGAGACTCTGTCTTCTGTCTTGGGTGAGCTTTCTCATTTGCTTTCTCTCTCTCTCTCTGTCTCTCTCTCACTGCTTTTCTTCCTCCCTTTTCTCCCTCCCTCCTTCCCTCCTCCTTCCTCTCATTACTCACTCTGAGGAAAGCCATTTCTTAATCTGCCCATGGAGTGCCCAGTGTGGGGCAGCACGGAAGACTGCTGACAGTAGCCGCATGGTGAGCTCAGAGCAGACTCCTTGGCCCCTTCAGAAGCCACAGCTCCAGGGGACAACCTGACTGCAGCGCTGGGGGAGATGCTGAGCCAGAACCATGCAGCTAAGTCATTCCCTGATTCCTGACCCTCAGAAGATGTGTGAGATGATGAAGGTTGTTGTTTTAAGCTGCTAAATCTTGGAATAATCTGTTATTCAGCAGTAGAGGACTAATACAAGGCGAGTAGAATGAAGGTGAAAGAAAACAAAGAACGTTGACCTGAGAGTAGAAGAGTTGACATGTTTGCATTTTTAAATATGGGAGACTTTAGCCTAGTCATTAATTCATCTCATTGGCAAGTCACGCGTATATACCGAGTGCCCAGAGTCTCTGAGGCACTGTTGCATCACTCATACAGGTGAATTATAAAGTCTTTCGAAGAAGCCCCACTCTATATCCCCATGAATTGAAGTATCTATGAATGTCTATTCTAGAGACTGGAAATAGTAAATTCTAAAGGCAGAGACAACATTTGCATTATAGATTTGCTTTTCAGACCAAAATTGAGTCTCTTTTGCCAAATTTAAAGACTTCTACTTACTTTTCTACCCCTTAAAAAATAGCGGTTAATATTAAAAATTAAACATTACTGTAGACTGTTCTGCAAAGTTGTGTACTTTGAGTAAATATCTGTATCACAACTGAAATACCAATTTCGAAGTTTCTTCTTTCTCTTTTTCTAGGTTAATAATATTTTTTCATAAAACAATATATGCACCATTTAAATAAGTAAAACTCTGAAAAGAATTTTGAGAATTACTCATATCATGCCATCCAATAATAATCATTTTTTATTATTAGGTAAGCATCATTCCAGGTATAGATAGAAGAGTGGATAGAAAGATGGGTAAGAGAAGGATGGATAGAAAACTGAAAGAAGAAATAATTTGATAAAAATGATATCACATCATAGCATGCTACTTTTAATTTGTACCAAATTAAATTTTTTAATTTGTACCAAAAATAAATTTCAGAAAGTTATAAGTAAAACTGAAGAAATTGATGGATTTTACATAAATATATAACTTTCAAGATAGGGGATATTTTCCAAAAAAGATAAAACCAAATTTAAGAAAGAGATAATGGGAGAAATATTAAGTTGGAATCATTATGGTTCTTTTTTTAACTAAATGTGTCAAATTTAATCAATATT
>CAUYSK010043601.1:0-15646 GCA_963575035.1 Avahi laniger | reverse complement strand
CCCAGTTCAGTCAGTGAGGTGTTGGAACCCCCAGCTACTATGGCATTACTGTTTATCATGTTATTTAGATCAAACAGGGTTTGCATTATGTATCTGGGCACTCCTGTGTTGGATGCATAAATATTAAGAATTGTTAAGTCTTCTTGTTAGATTGTTCCCTCCATCAGTATATAGTGACAATCTTTGTCTTTCTTTATTTTTGCTGTTTTAAATTTTATGTTATCTAATACAAGAATAACTACGCCAGCTTTCTTTTGGTTTCCATTTGCCTGGAAGTTTGTTTTCCAACCCTTCACCTTGAGTCTGAAAGTGTCTTTGTGGATAAGATGTATTTCCTGGACACAGCAGATACTTGGCTTGTGGTTTTTTTTTTTTCTATCCACTCAGCCAGTCTATGTCTCTTCAGTGGACAATTCAAGCCATTCACATTTATTGAGAGAATTGATATTTGGGGTAGATTTGTTTTCATACTGTTGGATAAATTCTTATTGTTTTTTTACCTCTCAAGTCAGTATGGAATCAGAGTTCTGGACTTTAACTCTTAAGTGATTTTACATTGGTGGGTGTCTATTGTGCTGTGCAGTGTATAATGCATGTCTGAATATTTCCTGCAGGGCAGGTCTGGTCTTTGCAAATTCCATCAGTGATTGCTTGTCTGGGACAGTCTTTATTTCTCCCTCATAGGTGCCAGAGAAAAAATTCTAGGTTGGCCATTATTCTGTTTTACAAGATTGAAGATGGGTTCCCTGGTCCTTCTGGCTTATAAGATTTCAGTTGAGAAGTCTGCAGTTAGTCTGCCAGGTTTTCCTTTGTTAGTTATCTGCTGTCGTCATCTTACTGCTCGAAGGATTGTCAACTTCATGTTTATTTTGGCCAGTCTAATAACTATGTGACATGGTGATTGCCTTTTCACATTGAGTCTTCTGGGAGTTCTGTGTGCTTCTTGTACCTGGATATCTAGATTTCTGGCCAGGCCAGGGAGGTTTTCCTCCATAATTCCAAGAAATAGATTTTCCAGCCCTTATGTATTTCCTTTTTCTCTCTCAAGGATGCCTATAATTCTTATGAATGGTTTCATTACATAATCCTATATTTCTTGTATGTTTTGTTCATGGTCTCTTGCTTCTGTATTCTTTTTCTTCATCTGATTTGTTTAGCACATAGGCATTACCTTCAAGCTCTGAGAGTCTTTCCTTTGCATAATCTAACCTATTCTTAAGGCTTTCCACTGTGTTTTGTAGTTCCTTGAATGCCTCTTTCATTTCCAGTATTTCTCTTTGGTTCCTTCATAATACTTCAATTTCTTTAGAGAATTGTTCATTCATTTCCTGTACTGTTCTTGTGGCTTCTTTGTGCTGGGTTTTTATTTTCTCTTCAATTCCATTGAGTTTTCTTACAGTCCATATTCAAAATTATTCTTCTGTCATTTTAATAATTTCATTTAAGTTGGTATCCATTGTTGAGGATCTAATGATTTCTTTGGGGGTGATTCTTCACTCTGATCATTCATGCTTCCTGTGTTCTTTTGCTGATTCTTTCTCTTCAGAAGTTATGGATTTTCCCTTTCCTTTGGCTCTCATTCTTTTGCTACCAAAACCTCTTTCCATAGCCATTTTTCTAAATTTTCTATCCTAGTTTCTTCCTTTTCTTTGTAATTTGTCCTGGAATTTGAGAGTATTTTTTTAACACCCTCAAAACTTTGAACCACAAAAATAGTATAAGCTTACTGAAGAAAATTAGGAAACTATAATACTATAAGGCAGGAGGCTTTGTACTATCTGGATGAGCTCTCTTTTCCAAATAATAAATAAAACTAAACAAAAGCCAGAGATTCTAAGTAGATCCCTAGAATAAAAATGTGAGGAGGTGCATAGATAAGAAAGATAGAGAAGCTCCATAAATTGTGTAGAAGGGATAGTTTGAGAGGCTAGAAGATGAGTGATGTACAGAGTTTATGGAATCAGCCTCCATCTAGTTGGAAGCTACCATATATCATCAGAGTTGTGATAACACATACTCTTGGCACTCTATACCAAGAGTATATATGCATCATATTTTCAGTTTGTAATTTCCAAGGAATCAGTTCAATATATACACCAATATTTTCTTTTCCTTTATTTCCTTTAAATCCTTTAAATTGCTCTAATGTTTTCCTTAATTAAAAATTCATTGCCATTAAAACTTTGGCAGATAAAAAGATGATCAGAATAATGTGCACTTGAAATGTTCTATTTGCTAAATAAAAATTCTAAAAGCAAAATATTCTAAATTAAAACATAATCCCATGGATGTGAGTGGCCAAAGCATTATTTCACATTCCTTATTTCCTTTACATTAACACTAAAAATTGAGATGCATTTTTAAAATTATTATTAATATCACTTAAAAACATAAGTCATATATTCTGAAATTATTGGTCATTCTATTAACATATTTTATTATTAAAAATAAAATATAAATTTTAAAAATCATTGAATATAAGTATGATTCCAATCAGTGTTTCATTGAAACTAATATATTTACAAACAATATACTGCATTTGGAGAATAAGTTTTCAAAACATTTCTAATGATTTTTTTCAAAATGAAATGAAAGTACTCAATTTTCAATATGCTTAGTATCCCCATTACTCCTTCATTCCTCCCTCCTGTCCCTTCAAAAGTGAATAAAAATAACTGCCTTTGCCTCTTCCTTTTTCCAAGCAAAAAAATTTAATCTGATATTACAAAACATATTACACTCTGAAAGGCTTTTAGGCCAAATAATTTAATATTATCTAAAGTCTCTGAAAATTTGAAAGGGAAATTAAATAATGTTTTCATAGTAATCATTTTTAAAGTATACCATTAAAACTTAAACAATACAAATTAACATTGATGTACAGTAACACTTGAAAATTCAGAAAAGCTATAATCAAACAATAGTACAATGCAACATTCTTAAATATTACTTTCCATGTTACTGAAAAAAAACTAATAATTAATGCATTATATTTCCTACCCTTGATTTTATGAATATTCTTTATTCTCTATAAGTATGAAAAATTATTCCTACTTTGATTTTTTCAAATCAATAAAGTTAATAAAGACATTTACTTCTCAGTATCTGCATTTCATTATAATTTCTGCATTTCCAGCATTCATCTAGTTCAAAAGGTGGTATCACATTAATCAGTGATTACATCATCATTTAATGATGTTCCTAAGCATCAAAAACATTCATGATATAATTATGCACTGTTTTTTAATATATGAAATACAAGAGAAAATAGAATTATACTTTTGATGAGTAGGGAAGTGTAAATGCGGATTTAAATCAAAATGCATGTTCCTTATACTCTCATCTATATTTAAAACATATTTATTAATTTGAACAGATTAAGTCAAGTTATTTCTTAAGAATATTAAACAGTATAAAAAAAATAGGGGTCATACATCCCAATTTGTGGACTAATGTATTAGTTTTCTGATGCTATGTAATAAATTACTACAAACTTGGTGGCTTAAAACAATGCCCATTTATTACTGGCTCACAATTCAGTAGGTTAGAAGTTCAGGTAGACATGGTCATGTTCTATTCTCAGGGTATTAGAGTGTTGACTAGGCTGGGCTCCTAACCTTGAAACTCTGAGGAAGAATATGTGACCCAGCTAATTCAAGGTGTTGGCAAAATCCAGTTCCTTGCAGCTGTAGGTCTGAAGTCCCTATTTCCATATTGGCTATTAGCTGGGAGCTGCTTTCTGCTCCCAGAGGAGGTCCATATTCCTTTTCACATGGCTGTCTCATCTTGAAAGCAGCAATAAGCTGTTCATCATTCTCACACTTGTAATTTCTCTGATTTCTTCTCCTGCCCCCTAAAAGCTTTCTGCTCTGAATGATTTATATGATTACATTGGTCCCATCCAGATAATCCAGAATAATCTATTTTAAGATTGACTGTTCCATATATCATAATTTAATTAAAGGAATGATGGCTCATAATATTCACAAATTCCAGGACTTAGGATTCAAGGTCTTTGGGAGATAGTTGAGAAATTCTGCCTATTACAATTAACAAATTAAATTTCATTATGCCATAAATAGAGAATTGTTTAAAAATGAGAACAACCACTGTCTATTAATAGTTAATAAATTTTGAGCCCTAGAGCTAGAGGGATTAATATTGAATAACCTAGTCAAAACCATTTTTAAAGCTATCCCTCAATAATAGGTTTATTAACCCTGGTAGTATTGCATTTTATATTTCAAGTATCTCAGTATTCATTGAAAATCTGTTATATAAAGTCATATCACTGCCATTCTAATGATTACAGATATGATGAGATTTGAAAGTAAAACGATATTGTTGTCCAACAGTGGTTGAGGAAAACTGTAGAGTACCTAGAATCCTGCTTTCCATTTTTTCCTAAGTATAGATGCAGTGATGGTAGGTCTAGGTGTTCCAGGGCTCTGCGGGAATATGATTATAAAATCCACAAAATCACATTAGATTAAAATAAGACCACATGTATGATCTTCTTTGATTCTGGCATTATTTCTTTCAAGTAATAAATAGATATTTTCTATTTCTTTGATACAAGTTTTTGTTACTTTTGAAGTTAATATTTTCTTATAATAATGGTAATATGTACTTATTATAGCAAATCATTTATCCTTCCATATTATTCCTTCTCTATAGGTTTAATGACCTTCTAAATGAAGTATACTGTTTAGCAGTTCTTTCGGAAAGTGTCTGCTAGGATAAATTCTTTATTTTTCAACAATCTACTTGTGTTCTCAGCACTATCAGGGTATTATCTCATCTTCTGGCTTGTTTTTGGTATTGAAAATTATGCTGTTCAGTTAACTATCCTTCTTCGGTATCTGTGACATAGACTATAGATTGGCTGATTAACATTTTTTTCAACTTCCCTTCTGCTCTGCCTTGCTGTATTTTAAAGACTATAAAGCTGAAAACTGTATTTTCCGAATACTTTCACAGCTAGTGATCCAAATAGAATTTGCTTTTGCTATTCAAATGCATTTGTGTAAGATTGAATTTGGAACTGAGTTATGTGAAAGGGGAGACAGAACATGAGGAATTCTTTGCTGGGGAGAATACACTTAAGGCAGTGTGACTCAAACTGACAGTCGCAGCCAGGTAAAATTACTTAAGCATTTGGCTTGCTAAGCAAGCAGTAGCTAGGTTCTGGGGCCAGCACCAATAGTAGCAACTTTCCATTTAAATAGGTAAATTCCTAATTGTGCAGGAACAGCAACCAGTTCCCATGTTAGCCCAGTTCTGAGGTGTAGCTTTGGATGCATTCCTGAAAGTGCAGCCTAGAATCTATTGGTCTACTTAACATCGACACAAGCCATTAATATGCTATAATTTTCTCTACAATTGTTTATGATCTTTTATCTTTGGCTGTTTTTTAAGATAATTTCCTTTTCCTTTAGTATTCTGATGTTTCACTATAATTCATCTAGGTGTGTATTTATTTTTTATTTATCCTCATCGGAACGTGACTCAGCTCCCTGAATCTAAGAATTCACATTTCCATTTATACTGGAAAAATGTTAGCATAACCTCTTCAAATATTATCTCTCCTGAGTTATGCCAATTTACTCCTTGTAGAATTCTTATTAGATGCATTCAGGGAATTCTCATTCTTTCCTCCTAATGTCTCTATTACATTTTCCAACTGGTTATCTTTTTAGGGTATTTTGGGAAATTTCTTTATATCTATCTTCGAGTAAATTATTTCTCAGCTTAGCTTTTTATTTTAGATATTATTCTGCTACAAATAACAGATGCCTTATTATTGTGTTGACCAAATAGGAATTTATTTTTACCACATAACATGACATCTGAAGGTTGGCAGCCCAGGGCTGACACAGCAGCTCCGTAACAATATCAATTCCTAAGCTCTTCCTATTTTCTACTCTGCCAACCTTAACACTGTAGTTCATTCTCATGATTGCCATATGATAGGATAATGGATATTTCATTTCACTTGTTCTGTTTGCTTTTCATTAAATAAAAAAAAATGAATAGGGAAAGAGGAAGGAAATCATAACTCTTTGACAAAACCAATATCACATGGTCTATCCATAGTGGTAAAGATGCCAAGAAATGCAGTTTGTGTTTGTTTTTTTAATAATTATATTGCCAAGCCAAACAAAATTAGTTTTATTTTAGGAAAAAAGAAAGGCAAAATGGATATTAAGAAAGCAACTGGAAGTATTTGCCACAGACATCCATTGAGGGTTTTTTTAATTATTATTTTAATTTCCATATATTTTAATTTTCAAGTTCTGCTTAATTTCTTTTCAATTTGCCTACTCTTTTTTATACTGTCTTACCTTACATTTTAGTTCCTTAATTTATGCCTTTAGCCATTTAAAAATATTTTTATGGTTTTTCTCATTCTATTATTGAAGTTTAAATGTGCCTGTCCCTGCTATTTGTTATACCTGAATCACATTTGTAGTGTGATTCCCTCATGGATATTGTAATTTTGGATAGTGAGTTCATCTTCAGTAGAGGTGTATCTGTGGACATCTTGGACATCCAAGCCCTCCTTTCAGGATAATTTCATGTTTTTCCCACAGGAACTCCACTGTAGGGACAATTTTTATATTGATTTCTTAGCATAGGGATTTCCAGACATTAGAGGTAGTATAAATTAAGATCACAAACCTGCGTGAGGTGCAAGCCTATGGTTAATATTCTCAGGGGAGTTATTTTTTCATTCTTAGAGCTCAGCTGACAGCAAAAAGCTATCTTGTCAAATTCCTCTGTTGGCCAGTGAATTGTTCTGGTCGACTTTGTCCACAGAGCATACTCCTTTACATTTTCTGGCTCTGTGCTATCTCATTTATGACTTCTCATCTCATATATCTCCAAGGTCTTTTTTTTCCTACGTAACTGTTAGAATGCATACTTGAGATCGGTACATACAACTGTCCTATTCTATCCAAACAACAGATGTTCACAGTCCCAAACCATGTGTTTACCAAACTAATTTTTAGTGGCCTTCTTCTTTCTGATCCTGGGTAAATACCCTG
Organism: Avahi laniger; assembly: GCA_963575035.1. NCBI lineage: Eukaryota > Metazoa > Chordata > Mammalia > Primates > Indriidae > Avahi > Avahi laniger. The sequence goes on along the minus strand of CAUYSK010043601.1, from coordinate 8,597 downwards.
ACTTTCTTAAAGGTCATCCTTAAGATGTTTGTGATAATTTATCTAGTATTTCAAAATTTTTATAGTAAGAGGAACTTCAAGTTATCTAATCTGATATTATGACAGAACTAGAAATTCTTTGATATAGTTTTCAGTGTTAATTAGCTTTGTAGCTTTCTGTCTTGATCATGTGATTATTTTGAAAAATATGCCTATGGTCAACAGGTCTTAGCACTAGAAACTCAGATTGTTTAAACAGCTCATAAGTTATTCTAGTCAATTGTTTTTTGATGAGTTTAATTGTAAAAAGTGTTACTAAATCCCCAATACTTTTCAGTTTGTAAACAATACACTTTAATATTATTTTCAAAAATATAATAAGTAGTAAATTAGGATACAAAGAAAAAATAAATTCTCTATTATTATATTAGTTTAGAATATTAAAACTAAAATTAGCTCTGAAGTGTCCTTAAGGTCATCTTTATTTAATAAGGGGAAAACTAAGAGCCAAAGTGGCTAGGTTACTTATTATAGGTCAGAGCTAGAACAACAGTTGTGCAGAGCCCAGGTAGACTTATTATTTAGTGATACAAGAAAACAAATATTTTGGTGTATTTTTAAACAGATAATTTTTTGATATTTTTAAAGCATTTATATAATTTTATAGTTTTAAAACATTTAGATTTTTAAAAAATGTATTTAGATTAGGAGGAGTTAAATACAGTATACAAGATTAATGAAAGAGACAACCCTTGATTAGCAGGGTTCAGCCTTCCTTGTTCATCTAGAATGACCTACCTGTGATCCTAAACTTGCACAGCTCTACTCAGCAGCCAAATTCCTGTAACCAGACCTTTAGAAGGTGGTTCTGTCATGACCTACAGTTACTTTAACATAACCCTTAGAAGTATGGAATAAAAAAAAAGCAATGATTGAAGTCTTAAGCGCTCTGTTAAAGTAAAACAAAACAATAAGAATAAATTAAATTTCCGCATAAAGAACCATGGAAGATAACAACCAAATAAAGTAAAAGAAAGGAAATAATAAAGAAAACATGCAGGAATTTAGGAGGTAGAGAATAGAAAAAAACAATAAATCTAATTTTAAAAAATCAAAATCCTAGTTCTCTGAAAGAATTAAGAAAATACTGCAGTAGCTAATCTAATGAACAAAATAGGGAAAATCATAAATTATTCAAAATAAGAATTGAAAGTTGATAAGAGTAAAATAACTATTGAATCAGAAGAAATGAAAAAATCATTCTAGTCTGCTTTTCAGATCTTTATTCAAATAAATTTGAAAACAGATAAAATGAATATTTTCTTTAGAAAATATAGTTTGCAAAAATCTGTTAGAAATGCAAAGCTAAATAAAATATCAATTTTTGTAGGATAAAGAAAAAAAAACATTATCAAGGATGTATCATGCCAAGATTTCACTGGAGAATTCTAACTACAAGGTTGTTATTACTGTTAAACCTATTCTCAAAGCTACATAAGTTGCTCTAGGGCATGAAGAACAATGAAGAACAAATTTCTAAATTCTTTCCATAAAGGAAGTATAACATTGAATCTTAAATCTGATAAATATAATATAAAAAAGAAAATTACAGACCAATCACACTCATGAAAATGATGGGAAAATACTAAATAAAATAATGGTGAACAAAATCCAACACCACACTAAGAAAATAATAAACCATGATCAAATGGGATTTACTCTGACAATGTAATGTTTGTTCAATATTAGGAAATTGATTAAAATATACCATATTAAAACATCTAAGAAGAACAATCATATGATTGTTTCTATGGATGCTATGAAGGCCTTTAGCAAAAGTTAATAGATACCTACTCACATTTTCTCTAAAAAGGCATCCAGTCAAATAGTCGATGGATATTTTCTTTACATGATAAAAATATAAATGCTTAGTTCTAAAGTTGCCATTTCACTGAATCAGGAAATGTTAGAGGTATTTCCACTAACACCAGGAGGAAAAAGGCAAGATTATCTCTACTAATATTTAATATTTTACTGAAAATGTTAGCCCATGCAATTAAACAAGAGATATAACTAGAGGTATAAAAATGTTAAGAGAAGTAAAACTGCCTCTATTTGCAAATGATATAATAGCACACCTGGAAAACCCTAGAGAATCAATGGTAATAAAATAATTTAGTAAGGTAGAAGGATATAAAATTAACACACAGAAACCAATATCCTTCAAATACACAAACAATTACCAACTGGAAGATATACTAAGTAGAGAAAATCTTATTTATAATAACAAATAAAATTGAAAAAATACTTAGAAATAAACTCAAAAAAATGTGTAAAACATGAAAAAAAATTTAAAATACTTCTGAAAGATATAAAATTAGACTTTAAAATATGGAAAGATATCTGTCATTTGTATAAAATTAATCAGTATCATAAAGATGAAAGATCTCCTTAGATTCATTAATAAATTTAATGTAAAAAAAGAACAACCATTTCTAAGACTATACATATGTAGACTCATAGATTTCTGTTTTATTCTACAGGTTATAACTCATTACCATAATTATTTAATTTCAATGCTCAAATTACCCCAGATATAGCAAGTGGGAGTACCTTCAAGCTGCCTCTTGTGTCCTTTCATCATGTTCCAATTATTTTTTAATGTGTGTTAATTTTTAACACAAGATATCCTGCTCCTGCCATGAAAGCAGCAATTTCTCTAAGGATATCTGGAGTCTTTTAGCAGTGACTAGGTTTTAGAAATCAAAGTCTAAGAACAAAGTATGTTCATTGCTACTGGGGCCCTTTCAGCCGACATAGCTAGGGAGAAAATACACACACACATATAAACATACCTTTGTATCTGGTACCTGTATCCATATTGATACACACACACACACACACACACTCACACACTATGAAACCTCTAATTCCAACTTAATTCTACAAAGCTAATTCTGGTCTTTCTCCTTTCTGTGTTTATAGTTCCCTTCTCCAACAGTAAGAAACACAGTTTCCATTATTTTTAACATATTTACTCATTCATTTACTCTTAGATCACACCAAAAGTAGTTTGAAATTGCTAACATACATTGAAAACGCAACTTCTTAAATATGATGCAACATTTGTTTATAGTTCTTTTTGCCTTTAGTCTGAAAATATTGTGCTCAAAATTTATTTAAATTACTACTAATAATATTTTAAATTGCAGGAAAATTACCCTACAATAACAAAAGGTACTATTGAACATGAAAGATGTTCTTATATGCATAATATCTTCTCTTTTTAATGAGTAATGTTATACAATCCTACAAAAATATTGTACCATATAGAAGGAACAATATGCCATGCATTTTCTTTCATTTCACACTGCTCAAAGTGTCCTACTACCAAGATCTTTATATCCAATTTATTTTTCCAAGAACAGAAACAAATACAAAACCATTCCACCTTAGCACCCTTACCATATTTGAATTAAAGACATTTTCATTTCTTGCAAAATTAAAATTCTTATTCATAACTTAAAACAAAAATTCTATTACATACATTGAGTTTTTGATCTAGAAGTAGTCTTGGACTCTACTAAGTTCATAGTGCTTTCGAAAGTTCCGTGAAGATGACTAAAAAAGCCATATTTTAAAATGTAAAAGTATTTTTTCTACAGTATTTTTCTCTAGCTATACAATTAAAATAAAATAATGAATAAATAAAATGGAGATAATGAAAGAGAAGCTAAAACATTAAAATAGTTGACCTCTTTTGCAATGAAGAATTTTACATAATAAACAAGAGAGTAAATCATATATCAAAAGTAAACTCTATCAGTCAAAATAAAGGGATTATTTTAAAATATTGAGCATCTGAAATGAAAACTGGTTATTTGAAACTCCGCTGGAAACATTTTCTGAAATCTGTTATTTCCTGGGGTTGCAAATTAATGTTCTTGATCATTTTAATGACTTATTTTTGTTTGTTATTGCTGTGGGTTTTTCTATATTTTTATGACATATATCAATTTGTCTTACCTCCCTAAGTAATTTTTTGCAACTTTCTTCATGTATAATTGTTATACAGTAAAGTGTACATATTTAAAGTGTACATTTGATAAATTTTGACATGTAAAAATGTAAAGTGTACAATTTGATAAATTATGACGTGTAAAAATGTAAAGTTTACCATTTGATAAATTTTGACATCTGTCGCATGTATGAAACAACCCCGGCAATCTAGATAAGAAACACTTTTTTCACCTCTTTTAATAAAAGCTTCCTTGTGTTCCTCTGTAAGCCATCCCTCTCTCCATGGACATATACACGTAAACGCTGATGCGCATTCCAGAACTACACATTAGTTTCCATTTTCTAGAGTCTTATAAATAGAATCATATATTTAATAATACTTTGTTTCTGGCTTTCTTTACTCAGCATGACTTTTAAATTCACTCATGTTATTGTGTATACTCATACGTTACGCAGTAAATGTGTCTCCCCAAAATTCATATGTTGAATCCCTAATCCCCAATGTGAGGGGATTTAGAAATGGGGCTGTTAGAAAGTAATTACATCATGAGGGTAGAGCCCTCATGATGGGATTAGTGATCACTTATCAGAAGACATAGCCATGACTCAAGCCTTACAAAAGTGATCCATGTAACCAAAAATATCTGGACCCCCTTAATATTTTGAGATTTAAAAAAATAAAAGTAAACTAAAATTAAAAAGAAGAGATATGAAAGAGAAAATCTTTCTTGCTCTGCCTGGTCGGGGATATAGCAAAAAACTCCTTGACCTTGGACTTCCCAGCCTCTAGCTTTGTGAGAAATAAATGCCTGTTAAATAAGTCACCCAGTCTAGGGCATTTTGTTATAGCTTCCTGACCTAAGACACTGTATTTCATTCATTTTAATTGCTAAGCAGTATTCCATCATAAGGACATATGAGTCTATTGATTATTCACTAGTTAAACATTTGGATTGTTTCCAGTTTGGGATTAATAATAATGGTTTTGGTTAATAACACTCCATAAACATTTACCTAATGTCTCTGTGTGGATATTCGTTTTTATTTCTCTTGAATAAATCCTAGAAATGGAACATCTGAGTCAATTCAGGTGAACTTTTAATTATTCGACTTTTGAAAAAAACTGCCAAACTGTTTTCCAAAGTGGCTGTACATAATTATCTTTGTACATACTTATTTATATTGTAGGTACATTGATATGTTCACATATTTTTCTCTAAAAGCTAAATACCTCTGAAATGCTGGGCTAAGAAAAATAAAGATCGGAGCCTAATGACTTTTAAGAAACAAAATGAAGAAAAAACATCAAGAATCCATTATGACATTAAATTATAGGTAGAACATACATATAAATTTTAAAAGGAATCATTCAAGATAATATAAAAAAATTATGTTCCACAGAATTTTTTTATGACATCAATTCCACTTTTGGATGAAGTTCTTCCAGAAGAAAGATAATTGCTATCTATGAGTCCCCAATTGTGATTGGGGATTGGAACATAATAAGGTCATAATAGTGTTTTTTTAGAATTATAAATTTAGATGAATTAATACAAGACATAAATGGACAGAAATTATAATTAGTATGTAAAGTATTAAGAATTTATAAGGGGCCTGGCGCGGTGGCTCACACCTATAATCCAAGCTCTCTGGGAGGCCGAGGCGGGCGGATCATTCTGAGCTCAGGAGTTTGAGACCAGCCTGAGCAAGAGCGAGACTCCGTCTCTACCAAAAATAGAAAGAAATTAATTGGACAGCAAAAAATATATATAGAAAAAATGAGCCGGGCATGGTGGCGCATGCCTGTAGTCCCAGCTACTCGGGAGGCTGAGACAGGAGGATCGCTTGAGACCAGGAGTTTGAGGTTGCTGTGAGCTAGGCTGACACCACGGCACTCGTCCCAGGCAAGAGAGTGAGACTCTGTCTCAAAAAAAAAAAAAAAAAAAGATTTTATAAGGCAAAATGTTTCATGCCATAATTGGACTTCAATATGTCATTTTTCTTACTGCTTTTTCCCAGCATTAAGTCTTCAAATCAACATTGTTTTGTCTTTCTTTCATTTCAGTCTTGTAAATATATAACAAAATATTATTAAAGTATTTGAGACATGGCATAATAGGAAAATGGTCACAACTGAAAAAAATAAAAGACACTTTGAGAAACAACCTTATATGCATGATAAAGAGAGAAATTACATAGAAATCAAAGTGAAAAGTTAACTTCATTAAAAGTTGAGCCAGTACACAGTTCATCTATTTCACTGTGGCAAGCCATCAAAATAATTATGATTCCATGAACGCAATCTAATCTCAAGCGAATGCTAAAAAGTCTGTCTTCCAATTAGCACATTAGTGGGACTGGCTTAATTAAATCAATTGAATACCAGTAGAAGAAAAGCCCCCTAAGTGTGCACTATGAGACTCATATGAAGAAACAGATGTAATCATGTATTTACAATGCACATTAGGAAATTGTTGGCAAATGTTTAGTATGTGATTTCCTTCTTGTATATAGCAAATCAAAGGTCTATGAAAGGTCTTAAACCCTAGTGGAAATGCTCAAATCTGCAAATTTAGATTTTAAAAATCTACTCTGTTAATGTTTCTTTTATAATTAAACAACGATGTCTTAAAATCATATTTTAAGAATTGGATGTGGGACCATAAAAATGAGTAAATTAATTTTCCAAATATAAATGCCGTATTAGAAGGTAATTATAAAGTCCTGAGAGATATTTATCATTAAATTACATGCTGCTTCCTTTGTTTTCTAATGTTTAGGGAATGCTTTACTTTTCTTTGAATATCTTTTCCAAACTAATCATAACATACATTTAAAAGTTAAGGATTTCTACTCTAAGTTTTAAACATATTTTTAAAAGTTTTTAAAAGTCTTTTAAGGGAAGACAAAACAATTAGTACAATGTATAAAATCCCAGTTTTCCTTATTATTACTATTTAAACAATATTTCATAAAACTTTGCATTTTATCTAGATGAGAACTCTGAATATATTTATTTTCTGCAAAGAGACTTCTGCATTCTCTCAGCCTGAATATAAGCAAGAGAGAATAGAAAAAAAATTGGAAAAAGATGCAACAGAATTTTAAAATTTTTCATAAAATATCTTTCACATTTTAACATTTATTTTTACTTATTTTTAATTTAAAAATAACAACTGTATATTTATGGGGTACAATGTGATACATTGTGGAAAGATTCAATAAAACTAACAAACCTACTTAGCGTGTTTTTGTGGTGAGAACATTAAAAATCTATTCTTTTAGTAATTTTAAAATATACAATTAAAACTATGGTCACCCAGCAGTGCAGTAGATCACCAAAACTTATTTCTCCAGTCTAACTGAAACTTCGTACCCTTTGATCAAAATCTTCCCTTTCCCCATTGCTCTCCTTCCCCTGCGGCCCCCACTCCTTCCACCGACTCTGGTAACTGCCTTTCTACTCTCTGTTTCTGTAAAACTGACTATAAGGAACTCAAATAACTCAATGGCAAAAAAAAAAAAAAAAAAAAAAAAACCAATTTAAAAATGGGCAAAAAATCGGTGCAGGCATTTCTCAAAAGAAGACATACAAATGGGCAACAGATATATGAAAAAACATCTCTAATCATCAGGAAAAATGCAAATTAAAACCAAAGTGAAATATCACCACACATCTGTTAGAATGGCTATCATAAAAAAGAAACAACAACAAGTATTGGCAAGGATGTGGAGAAAACGGAACCATTGTACATTGTTGGTGGGAATGTAATTATTGCAACCATTATGGAAAATACTAGGGAAATTTCTCAAGAAACTAAAAATAGAATTACCCTATGGCCCAGCAATTCCACTTCTGAGTATATAGCCAAAGGAATCTCAATTGGTATGCAGAAGAGATATCTGTACTCCCATGTTTATTGCATCAGTATTCGCAATAGCCAAGATGTGGAATCAATTCAAGTATTCATTAATGGATGAATGGATAAAGAAAATATAATATATACACACAACGTAATACTACACAGCCTTCAAAAAGAAGGAAATTCTGTCATTCATTACAACATGGACGGAATTGGAGACATGATGCTAAATGAGATAAGCCAGACACAAAAAGACAAACATTGTATGGTCTCACTTATACGTGGAATCTAAAAAAGATCTTTTGCATTTTATATCAATGGCATCAGGTTCATTAACAGCTTCTCATTTTGTATGTACATGTTATTTTAAAGAAAAAAAAAAGCAGAGAAAGCAGAAGAACACATAGCAAAGACATAAGAAGCGTGTCCAAACAAATAGGAAATAGCACAGAATGAAAGATTGTCTTCACACATCAGTAAAAATGGCAAGCTCTATTTCATTTGGAAGCAGCAAAGTATAAAAGAATAAATCCTTGAGAAGGGAATCAGAATTCCTGATTTCTTAAAGCTGAATAGTACTCCATGGTATACACATACTACATTTTGTGAGGTATCTCAAGAATGGAAAAATAAGCACCACATGTATTCACCATCAAATTGGTATTAACTGATCAACACATAAGTGCACATATGAGAATAACATCTATTGGATGTTGGGCAGGGGGGAGGGGGAGG